>JAJOOI010004773.1:0-51205 GCA_029582585.1 Solanum bukasovii
ATATTATTCTTATATATATATATAAGAATAAAATGAAAAATGTTTTTTTAAATACAATTTTTTTAATTTTTTTTGGGGGTGGGTGGTAGGTGGTTGGGGTAAGTGTAGACTAAAAAAAATGAAAATATAATTATTTTTTTCAAAAACAAATTTTAATTTATTTTTTGTGGAAAGAGGGTGTGCGACAGTCAAGAGTTGAGAGGGGTAAAAAAATCAAAAAAATCTAACTTTGAATTGTTTTTCAAAAATAAAATTTTAAGTTATTAATTTTTTTTTGTTGGGGGGAGGAGCTAGTTTGGGTGTAGTAACAAAATAAATTGATTTTTTAAAAAAAAGAAAATTTAAAAAATTTAATATTTTTGAATGGGGAGGGTCAGGGTACGGAGTGAGGTATAAAAAAGATTATTATTTGAGGAAAATAAGTTTATTTGAGAAATAATTTCTAAAATATTTAAGCCAATCAAACATAAGAAAATTAAGAAACATTTTCTAGAATGAGAGATAAAATGAATTAAGTAAAAAATAAATTAAAGTTATTAGAAGAGTAAAGTAAATAAAATAAAATGAGTAAAATGAATAAAAAAGAAAAAGTCAAAGGTGGTTTTCTTTTTTGGAGGAAAATTTAGGCAGTCTTGAAGTCAAAAAAGCTATTTTGGTCATTTACACCTGTCATGCCAATTCCTGCCAAAAATTGTGTCCAGCCATTTAGCAATATATATATATATACCAGATATGAAAAGGCCCGTTAACGGGCCCAATATTACAATTTACAATCTTAAATATATTAGCGGTTCCAATGTATTATAAGTATTTAATTAGTTTTTTTGAAAAGAAAAATTGTCATCATCAATATTTTTTCTAATAAAAACGATAGTAAAATGATAATAAAAATCACACTTTATAATAAAATATTATTATTTTTATCAAATAATATAACTTATTTAAATTGTCTTAATTAGCACTACACAATATCATATGATCCAATGGTTATTTTAACAGAATGACAAACATACACATTCGAATTAAAATGTTATTTAAATTTAATGGTTTTTTTACTCATCTAATGATAATAATTCTGTCACCCCCAAACTCGAGGAGTGCAACTGGCTCCTATTGCCAAAACTCAGGCGCGGGCCGGCCCTGCTGAACCATTTGCTACTAGCGCATGGCAGCCACACGCAATCAAGAAAACAAACAAGTATATCCCGGCTTAAAACTAAGCCCTCGGCCGGCAAGGCCCCTGTCAACTGATCTATAAAAGAAACAACTACTCCCAGGAGATCATATAAATAGCCAACTAGCACAGAAGTCCTGATTGGGCCGTCGAGGCCACCATGATATCTATACCAAAACTAAAAGCAGGTATATATCTATACAATACATCAAACAACTCACAAGCTGTAGCAAACCAACAACATAGGCCAGTATGGCCATAACGTAGCTATACACTCCACAGACTAGTCTGCAAGCCTCTAAGAGTAGTAAAGATTAGCGAGACAGGGCCCCAGCATACCCATAAAGATATATACAACAAAAGGTAACAAACTTCCCAAATCTGGCAGCTCCGGAGGAAAGGGGCTAGCCAATCGGATAAAAGTCAATCCTGCTGCTGAGGAGGTCTACTCGGTCGACTGTCAGGACCTGCATGCATGAATGCAACTCTCCCAAGGTAATGGGGCGTTAGTACAAAATAATGTACAGAGTATGAAAGGCAATAGACTATGAGGAGGTATCCTGATATACTGGAATAATCTGATAAATAAATCAAGGATAAGATAAGTGTACTGACCTGCTCCTAAATCTAAACTTATCAAAAATAATAAAACAACAACCTAACCAAGCCCCCATAAGCTCGGCAGGGACAAACAACACACAAGACCACCTACTCAGCCTCCATAAACCCGGAAGGTGCCAATCAGTCTATATACCTCTATCGGTAGTCCCCTAGCCCCGTAGGCAGTCACATAGCCCTCTTAGGCATTAGTATATCCCCGTAGGCGGCACTTAGCTCTCTTAGACATCAACATAGATTATAGACAACTCATAGCCTTCTTAGGCAACAACATGGCCCTGTATGAAACACATAGCCATCTGAGGTGTCAATATAGCCCTGTAGGCAACTCACATCCCTTCTAGGCATCAATATAGCCCCATAGGCAACTTATAGCCCTTTTAGGCATCCATATAGCCTTGTAGGCAGAACATAGCCCTTTTAGGCATAAATCACATTCCTGCAGCTAACCACAATAGCCCCAAGGGCAACATTAACAATCCAATCGCTAAAAGCGAGCAATTTAGTTATAAGCAACCTATACAAATAGCCTCTAAGTCGTGTCCAACATAGGGACGCTACTAACTGAATAAGAATTTCGACAAGGGAGAATTATATCAACTCGAGCAGCCAACAATCAACTATAATGGCTACAAGTGTAACAAGGATAACAACCCAATTACATTGCTCCTAAGCTTTAAGGAAACATGTCGTAAGTAGGGAATATCCTTAACATACCTTTCCAATGAACGCTCGAAAGACCGTAGTTACTTCACGAAAGTTATTCCTTATGTCCTAAGCTTCTCAAACACTATATATACACAGCTGCTACACACCTATAAATAATTCATAATTATTCTTAAATCGGCAAATTTTCCATATTGCCCCAACTTGTCGAAACGTCTGTAGAAATTCATAAAAACAACCATAAAAGGGTCCCGAGATGATTACCTTAGTTAACCAAGTGTAAACCTTGAAGAAACACCAATAACTACAAATTTATATCTTCAAAAACCAACTACAAATGCAGCTAATAAAAGGGGAAAACGATTGCCACGTGTAGGGATTGCGTTTCTAGGCACGGGGGCAATGTTTAATGGTAGAAATCGTCAAAAACTAATCTTCATCATGCTAACCACGTACTTAACTTCAAAACTTGATATACAACCATTGAGCACTTAAAATATGACATACCACATCATTTTTAATTTATTACTCACCCTCATTGTCTTTCCACGAAGATACAAGTTAATTTAGACATTTTGAAATGTCGGGGTTTTACATCCTTCCCCTCTTACAAACATTCGTCCTGAGTCACGTAGTTAAGTCCTTAGGAGTTTCCAAAATTTAGGCAGAGTATCCTTTGGCAGTGTCACTATCCAGGAATCTAAAATGCAAAAAGTCTAACCTAGGCGTCTCACATGATGACATAAATTTCTAAGCATTATAGCTCCGCAATAACAGTGCGAGAAAATATACAATGACAACAACAATAATAATAAGCAACAATATATAAAAAATTAGATAGGTATCGTACCTCACTGAACCAATATAAACTGATATGCTATCACCCTGGGGTATGAAACAAGTGAGGATATTTGGACCTCATGCCATCCTCAGCTTCCTAGGTCACCTCTTATCTATTCTTGTTTCTCCACAATACTTTAAACGAAGCCACTTCTTTGGTCCTCAATTTACGGACCTGCCGATCTAATATGACAACTGGAGTTTCCTCGTAGGACAATTCCTCTGTGATCTGAACATCCTCAACTAGGACAACCCGAGAAGGGTCTCCTACGCACTTCCGTAACATAGATACATGGAAAACTGGATCAACAGATTCTAGCCTCGAAGGCAATTTTAACTCATAAGCCACTCGTCCTGCCCTCCGAAGGATCCGATATGGCCCAATGAATCTTTGACTAAGATTTCCTTTTTTGCCAAATCTCATAACCCCCTTCATAGGCGAGACTTTTAAGAATACCCAGTCATCGACGCAAAACTCTAAGTCCCTTCATAGCACATCTTAGTATGATTTTTGTTGGCTTTGAGATGTTAGCAACCTCTCCCGTATGAGCTTGACCTGCTCCACTGTCTGCTGTACTAAGTCGGGTCCAATCAACCCTGACTCACCTAACTCAAACCATCCAATGGGGGATCTACATTTTATCCCATACAAAGCCTCATAAGGTGCCATCCCGATGCTGGAATGATAACTATTATTGTATGCGAACTCTATTAGAGGTAAGTGGTCATCCCAACTCCCCTTGAAGTCTAGCGCACACGCCCGTAGCATATCCTCGAGTGTCAAAATTCTGCGCTTAGCCTGGCCATCTATCTGAGGGTGAAAGGCTGTACTAAGATTAACATGTGTCCCCTATCCTTTCTGGAAGGACTTCCAGAAGTTGGCAGTGAATTGTGCTCCTCTATCAAAGATAATAGATATTGGGACACAGTGTAGCCTAACAATCTCCCTAATATAGAGCCCTGCATAGTCTTCGGCAGTAAACGTAGCCCTGACTGGTAAGAAGTGGGCTGATTTTGTTAGTCTATCAACAATTACCCAAATAGAGTCAAACTTACGATGCGATCGAGGTAACCCTGTAATAAAATCCATATTAATTGCTTCCCACTTCCACAAAGGAATGGCTATCTCCTGAACTAGCCCATCGGGCTTTTGGTGTTCAACCTTCACCTATTGGCAGTTAGGACACTATGCCACAAGCTCAGCAACGTCCTTCTTCATCCCGTGCCACCAATAGATCTCCTTAATATCATGGTACATCTTCGTCGAACCAGGGTGAATAGAATAATGGGAATGATATGCCTCTTCTATAATCCGATGCGGAACCCCTGCAACATTCGGAACACACAATCGACCACTATATCTAAGGACTCCATCTCCTGCTATATCAAATGCTAAAGTCTGTTGATTCTGAGCCTTGGATCTGAGCTGCTCTAAGCTAGGATCCTCTTGTTGCTGTGATTTTACTTCTACAACTAGAGATGATACGGCTGTGTCCTGAATTGTTACTCCACTATCTTCTGCCTCTAACAATCTGACTCCCAAGCTAGCTAACTGATGAAGCTCTCATGCTAGCTCACGCTTCTCAACACCTAAATATGATAAACTACCCATAGATCTTCGATTGAGGGCATCAACTACCACATTCGCCTTTCCTAGATGATATAAAATGTTCACGTCGTAGTCTTTCAGTAACTCAATCCATCGACGTTGTCGCAGATTTAACTCTTTCTGTCCAAAGATATATTGAAGGCTTTTATGATCTGTGAAGATGTCAACATGAACGCCATACAAATAGTGTCTACAGATCTTTAGCGCATACACAACTGCAGCCAACTCTAAATCATGGGTCGGATAGTTCTTCTCATGCTTTCTCAACTGCCTTGAAGCATTTGCGATAACCTTACCATGTTGCATTAAAACACATCCAAACCCAACACCAGAAGCATCACAATACACCGCATAGCCTTCTAAACCATCTGGCAATGCAAGAACTGGTGCTGATGTCAACCTGTCCTTCAGCTCCTGGAAATTATAGTCGCAAAGCCTCAGTCTACTAGAACTTAGCTACTTTTTTAGTCAACTTCGTTAATGGGGCTGAAATTGAAGAAAACCCCTCTACAAACCTTCTGTAGTACCCAGCTAACCCTAAGAAACTACGAACCTCAGTCAGAGTCATAGGTCTGGGCCAAGTCTTTATGGCCTCAATCTTTTGTGTATCAACCGCTATGCCTGCATCTGATACAATATGGCCTAAGAAAGCTACAGAGTCCAACCAGAACTCACACTTAGAAAACTTTGCATAAAGTTCTCGGTTTCGAAGAACCTGAAGGACTGCTCGCAGATGATTTGCATGCTCATCTTTTGAACGTGAATACACCAAAATATCATCAATAAATACAATTACAAACAAGTCTAGATACAGCCTGAATATACTATTCATCAGGTCCATGAACACTGTTGGGGCATTAGTTAATCCAAAAGACATTACCAAGAACTCAAAGTGTCCATATCCTAGTTCTAAAAGCTGTCTTTGGAACGTCTTTCTCCCGAACTCGTATATGGTGGTACCCTGATCTTAAATCAATCTTTGAGAAACACTTAGCACTTTGTAACTGATCAAACAAGTCATTATCCTCGAAAGGGGATACTTATTCTTTATAGTTGCCTTATTCAGCTGTCGGTAATCGATACACATTCTTAGTGAGCCATCTTTCTTCCTTTCGAACAACACTGGTGCACCCCATGGTGAAGCACTAGGACTAATAAAGCCTTTATCTAGCAAGTCTTTCAGCTGATCCTTCAACTCATTTAGCTCAGCAGGAGCCATTCAATAAGGAGGGATAAATATGTGTTGTGTACTTGGTAGCATATCGATAGCAAAATCAATTTCCCGTTCTGGAGGGATACTAGGGAGTTCGTCTGGAAATTAAATACATCTAGAAACTCATTAACTATCGGAATAGACTGAAGAGTCGGTGGTTCTGCATCTATATCATGAACGTGAACAAGATGATAAATACAACCCTTGGTAATCATCCTTCTCTCCTTAAGATAGGAAATAAACCTACCTTTCGACGTTGCTGTATCGCCTTTCCATTCCCGAACTGCCTCTCCTGGAAAGTGGAATCTAACAATCTTTGTCTGGCACTCAACATTAGTATAAGAAGAGACTAACCAATCCATACCCATAATGACGTCAAAATCTACCATCTCTAACTCTACGAGATCTACAGAGGTTTGACGGTCGATAATTTCTACCGTGCAACCTCGATAGACTCTCCTGGCAACAATAGACTCACCACTGGTGTAGATACAATAAAGGGTCGATCTAATGACTCTGCTACTATACATAACCTCCCCGCAATAAATGGAGTAACATAACACAAAGTAGATCCAGGATCTATCAAAGCATAAACACTATGGGAGCAAACAATCAATGTACCTGTCACAACATTTGGTGATGACTCTGAGTCCTGTCGGTCGGTTAATGAATATGTACGGTTCTGTCCACTACTAGAACTAGATGCTCCCTCTCTACCTCCACATCTACCTCTACGTGCTGAAGTCTGGGGTCCACACCCTGTAGACTGTGCTGATGAGGAGGAACCTACTACTGACCTGGTCGACTGACCTATACCACCCTGACCTATGGTAGGACAGTTTCTCTACACATGCCCCTCCTGTCCACAAGAATAACAACCTGTGAAACCCTATTTGCACCTCCCGAAATGCATCCTACCGCAAGTAGCGTAACGTGGTGGGGCTGTCCTAGCCTGGCCTGAACCCCTCTGATGCTACAAGCCTGATGCTCGTGAACCCTCACCTGGGCCTGACTGTTCCTGATGATCAAATTTACTACCCTGGAACTGCTGTGGTGGAGGTCTAGGTGGCCTAATAGAATATCGTGGTCTGGGACCACCCTGAAAATCTCCCTACGAACCAGCGGGCCTAGTACTCTTCTGTCTCTCTCTCTCGACCCTCTTACTCATATACTGTAAATGTCGGCGATCCTCAATTCCTTGTGCAAATGCCTGAATTCGCGAGATATCCATATTATCATTTAGTGCAGCGGTAGAACAAGCATCGATATAGTCTGAGTCGAGCCCTCCCACAAATCTACGCACCCTATCATGCATCGTATCAACAAATGCTGATGTATATCTAGCCAATGAATAAAATTTTAGCCCGTACTCTCAGACACTCATGCAGCCCTGTCATAGGTTCAGAAACTGGTCCACCTGGCCATCCCTAATATCTCGAGGCAAATAGTGATTTATGAAAGCTTTTGTAAAGCTATCCCAAGTGGGTAGGGATGTATCTTTTCCCCTAGATCTCTCCCAACTCTCGTACCACAATACTGTAACATCGCGCAATCGAAATGATGCTAACTCAACTGACTCAGTCGCTGAGGCATGCATAACTCTAAAGATCCTATGAAGCTGATCAATAAAGTTCTGAGGGACTTTTGTGCGATCTGTCCCTGTAAACTGTGGAGGGTTCAAGGCAAGAAATTCACAAAATCTCGAACTTCCGGGCCCTTCAGAAGGTCCGGCAACATCTGGTGCAACTAGTTGGCACTGTGTAGTTACTAACTGTGCTAACATACATACTGTACTCTTGAAATCCTGATCAGATGGAATAAGAGGAACTAGAGGTGGTACTGTTGGTGGAACAGGAAGTCTTGTATCCCTCGGAGGCTCCTGAAGCGGTGGAGAAGCTATAGGGGGCTGAGAAGATGTCTCCCACTGGGTCTCACAATGGGCTACCTCCACCTGTGGTACCTTGCCGGTACCCTCCCTTGCAGTTGTATCTATCCCCTGGTTAGTTGTGGTCTGTCTTGTGTCAGTCATCTATTTCTGCATACAAGTATCAATTATAAGCCAGAAACCTCAACCCTTAAGACACCACTCTATAGCACGAGGTGAGCAAAATAAGGATAGTCATTCAAACATTCCCGGTCACTTCTTGCTTATCAGATTTGGTGCACAACACATTTATAAACAAGACTCTACGAGACATGGCTTGCAGACTCCCTAGGATACGACGTTGCTCTGATACCAAGTTTGTCACGCCCCAAACTCGAGGGGCGCAACTGGCTCCTAATGCCAAAACTCAGGCCCGAGCTGACCCTGCTGAACCATTTGCTACTAGCACATGGCAGCCACACGCAATCAAGAAAACAAACAAGTATATCTCGGCTTAAAACTAAGCCCTCGGCCGGCAAGGCCCCTGTCAACTGATCTATAAAAGAAACAGCTACTCCCAGGAGATCATATAAATAAAGAGCCAACTAGCACAGAAGTCCTGATTGGGCCATCGAGGCCACCATGATATCTATACCAAAACTAAAAGCAGGTAAATATATCAATACAATACATCAAACAACTCACAAACTTTAGCAAACCAACAACATAGGCCAGTATGACCATAACGTTGCTATACACCCCCACACACTAGTCTGCAAGCCTCTAAGAGTAGTAAATATTAGCGGGACAGGGCCCCAGCATACCCATAAAGATATATACAACAAAAGGTAACAAACCTCCCAACTCCGGCATCTCCGAAGGAAAGGGGCTAGCCAATTGGATAAAAGTCAATCCTGCTGCTGAGGAGGTCTACTCGGTCGTCTGTCAGGACCTGCATGCATGAATGCAGTGCCCCCAAGGCAATGGGGCGTCAATACAAAATAATGTACAGAGTATGAAAGACAATAGAATATGAGGAGGTATCCTGATTTACTAGAATAATCTGATAAATAAATCAAGGATAAGATAAGTGTACTGACCTGCTCTTAAATCTAAACTTATCAAAAATAATAAAACAACAACCTAATCAAACCCCCATAAGCTCGGCAGGTACAAACAACACACAAGACCACTTACTCAGGCCCCCATAAGCCCGGAAGGTGTCAATCAGCCTATATACCTCTATCGGTAGTCACCTAGCCCCGTAGGCAGTCACATAGCCCTCTTAGGCATTAATATATCCCCGTAGGTAACACATAGCTCTCGTAGGCATCAACATAGCTTATAGACAACTCATAGCCCTCTTAGGCAACAACATGGCCCTGTAGGAAGCATATAGCCTTCTTAGGTGTCAATATAGCCCTGTAGATAACTCATAGCCCTTCTAGGCATCAATATAGCCTCGTAGGCAACTCATAGCCCTTTTAGGCATCCGTATAGCCCTGTAGGCAGAATATAGCCCTTCTAGGCATAGATCACAATCCTGCAGCTAACCACAAAAGCCCCAAGGGCAACAATAACAATCCAATCGCTAAAAGCGAGCAATTTAGTTATAAGCAACCTATACAAATAGCCTCTAAGTCGTGTCCAATATAGGGACGCTACTAACTGAATAAGAATCCCGACAAGGGAGAATTATACTAACTCGAGCAGCCAACAATTAACAATAATGGCTACAAGTGTAACAAGGATAATAACCCAATTACATTGCTCTTAAGCTTTAAGGAAACATGCCGTAAGTAAGGAATAGCCTTAACATACCTTTCCAATGAACGCTCGAAAGACCGTAGTTCCTTCACGAAAGTTGTTCCTTATGTCCTAAGCTTCACATACACTATATATACACAGCTGGTACGCACCTATAAACAATTCATAATTAATCTTAAATCGGCAGATTTGCCATATTGCCCCCAACTTGTCGAAACGTCCATAAAAATTCATAAAAACATCCATAAAAGGGTCCCGAGATAATTACCTTAGTTAACCAAGTGTAAACCTTGAAGAAACACCAATAACTACAAATTTATATCCTCAAAAACCAGCTCCAAACACAGCTAATAGAAGGGAAAAACGATTGCCACGTATAGGGATTACGTTTCTAGGCACGGGGCCAATGTTTAATGGTAGAAATCGTCAAAAACTAACCTTCATCATGCTAGAACTCCATAGGAACCCTCTCTTAAGCTTTCTCTCTGGTTTGGAACTGAAATGAAATGTTTTCATGGCTTAAAACTTTAAATAACCGACATACCATATTTTTGACCCGATCCAGATCCGACCCGGATTCTGCCCCAGCAGTACCTAGTAAAACCCTCATAACTTTTTACTCTGATGTCGGTTTGATACGGGGTTTTGTGCGTTGCAAACTAGACTCGTAGGCCTTCGATTTAATGGGTGATAGGCCTTCTAGCTCTTTATATATTGGGAGAAAACATCCAAGACATTTGACCCAAAATTTAGAGAAATCTTTAAAAAGGAACTTACGATAACTTTCGCCAACTTTTGTTTTGCCACTTACTTAACTTCAAAACTTGAGATACAGCCCTTGAACACTTAAAATATGGCATACCATATCATTTTTAATTTATTACTCACCCTCCTTGTCTTTCCACAAAGATATGAGTTAATTTAAACGTTTTGAAAAGTCGGGGTGTTACAAAATCAACAAACAATTTGAGTGAATTAATCTTATTTACTCATTTGTGTTCTACTTTTTCTTAACCACATTTTCACTTTTCACATTTAAAGTAGTATAACCATGAAAAAGAAAATTAAATTCTTATTCCTTAAGATAATAAATATTATATTTGATTATTTATTTTTTATAAATATGAAAAATAAATGAACACAAAGAAATAGATAATCTTTTTATTTCACTTTATTTATTTGAAAATCAACGTCGGATTATAAAAATTACAAATATAACTTAAAGTTGTATTTGAAATTTGAAAAACATTCAAAACTTTTTTAGTACTTTAACTATATTTTTTTCAAAGTTTATCCTAAATGATTAATATTTATCAAAATGGCTCTATTTTAATTATATTTCATATTTTATTTTATTTTTAGAAAAAACATATTCAAATAATCAAATATTATTTGCAAAATCAATAACTTAACACAAATTCAACTTAATTTTTTTTGTAATAGTATTAAGTAATTCTTATATGAGATATAATCTATGACATTATACGATTATTTATTTTGATATATTACACTTTTAGTGCAATTTGGTTGTATGTCTCAGGTAAATTAGTCAAAGTAATTTTTAGAATATGAGGAATGTAGACCATATTTAAAAAGATATAATATATAAATATATCTTTTAACTTGACCTCACTAAACATTTATGACATTTAACTTCTAGTGTGCACATGTTACATAAAGTTGAACAAGTAGACACACGTGTCCTACGAGACATAATTCACGTAGGACGCCACATAGAATGTCTCATAGGACATGAATTATATCGCCGCGTAGGACGTCAAGTAGGACACATGTGTCTACTTGTTCAATTCTATACAAATTTATGCATCTACTATGCACATAAAAAATTGGAGGACAATGATATCAAATGAAACTAAGTTAAATGACATATTTATGTATTATGTCTTTTAAATATATTTATATTTTTTATATAAAATTTGACCAAACACGACTTTAACTATACATTTTTTTAATAAAACAAAAAATATATTTTCATGACCAAACCACATTAAGAAAGGAAATGATTAAAAGGCCTCGAATTTAAATTTTGGATATGAAAAAAATCTCATTAAAAGTGATAAGTACATTCAAATATAAATATGAATTCAAATTAATAAGACTCTAATACGTATATACAAAACCAAATGAGAAATTAATTATTTTTTTAAAAAAAAGTGTGATCTTGAATGTATAAACTTTTGAAGTGAATCAAAAAATGGGGTCTATGTTTTAACTTTGCATTGATTTCTTTTACTCCTCCCAATGTGTTGGTACACGTGTGACAATTGGAATCCACAACTTAATGGTGGATACATTGAGAATTACATAACTTTTGGCTGATTTTTGCACAATGTACATTTAAATTAAGCTTAAAATTTTATTAAATTGACAAAACTGCCCTTGATTGTCGAGGACTTCACATTTCTATATAATAGAAATATATTCATCAAACCATGCTCAAGAATAAATATAATATTCTTTAACTTATTGTGGTAAAATAAGTACAATAAAATTCAAAGAGATTTACTAAAGACAAATATAGCAGCAGAATGTCAACCATAGTACATGTTATAGGACACAATTTATTTCTGATTGCTAGAATAATAGTTACAAGTAGAATTAAATATGATAACTTCTAGAAATTCTATTTCCACAAAGTTTTCTTCCTGTTCATATTTCATATATTTTTTTCAACATATAAAATGCAGTTAATAGCAGTCTTTTTCATTTGAATAAATATATATAATAATATAATTCAATTGCAAATAGCTATATGCCATCAATTAACAACTAGAAAAAAGGTTTAATGGGAACAAGAAGACTTATACCTTGTTTTGAATGTCTGCCTATCTTGCTCCAAATATCTTGTTTTGGGAGTGAACACAAAATTACAGCTACCATATATAGTAGAATTCATCATTCAAGGGTGTGATCCAGATATAAACTTTTAAGACAAGTGTTTAAATTTCAGTCTAAATAAATATTTTAATTTTAATAGATAAAACTTACGATATTTATATTAATAGTAAATAATACATATTTGATGTGAAATAATTGAGATATGTACACATAAATCTAAACACTAATCTGATCTGTCATTGGTGGCATTGAGTTAGCTAAAGTCAAATAGTTTCACAAGTCTTTCACATGTTGACTTTTGAGTTGTTCTTGAAACTTAATTTAATTTAATTTAATAGTCTTTAAATTTTTCACTATTCCTAGTTTGTTTATGTCCTTTTGTTTTATTTGTTTTGTCCACCTGCCTCACCCATATAATTATATTAAAAAAATATCACATAAAATAATATTTCTTTTTTACTTTTTTTATATATTCAAAATTCATTTACCCGATTATTTCCTAGGATCCCATAAAATGAGAAACATTTTTTATCAAAAGTTTCTTTATTTGGGTGATTCGATCACTTTTTTTATGATGTGTTTTGATTTTCTTCACTTAGTGACAAAAGGGCAATATATGATATTAAAATAAGTGTAATATTGTAATTTTACACGTCATCTAAAAGTTTAGAGTTTCAAATGGCATAATACATAGTATTACATTCTACTATATTAGAAGCATGGGTTGCTGCATGGTCTCAACCTGTCTGCCTATGGTCATTTTTTAATTTATGAAGGGCATTTTCGTCATTTCAGTCATACCCTTGCTTCCATCTTTACTCCACGTGGTAATGTAGTCACAGCTTCAGTGCACGTGGCATTCATGCCTGCTTCCACCCAGCTCCATCTTAATGCTCTCAATTATCCATTGATGAAGAGGAAGATAGAAGTTTCTGCCCTGCACAACCTACGCTTCCCATCTCTCAGTGCAACTTCAATTTTCAGCTAATTTGTTGCTTCCCTCTTCAATTTTTGGCTACGATTGCTTAATTCTTCGGATGCTTTCACCTCGATTGTGTTTTAGTTTTAATTTTTCATCAGATTTTTTTCGATTTAGTTTTATATATATTGTGATAATTTTCTATGGTTTCATCTAATCTCCCAATTAATAATAGTTTCCATGTTCAAGTTTTATGTGCTAATGATTCTATGGCTATCGAGATTTTTGTGGGCTACTATGCACGGGTACAATACTTTACGACGTTGTGATCAGATCTTCTCAATTCTGCTTTTCTGTTTCTCGATATGTATCTCCTTCATTTTCTGATTATGTTCTATTTAGTGATTGTTGTGCTTTTGGGTCGATTGTTTGGGTTGGAGTTCTCTTTATGTGTTCACTAATATTTCTGCGTTTAAAGAGAAAAGTATACTTATCGTCCTTAAATTTTGTTGATTTTCTATGTGCGAAAAACGAAATCATGGGATTTCATTTTTACTTATATTGGCTAATTGATTATTTGGAGTTCTGTGTGATTTAGGGGGAAAGAAATTATGAGGTTATTTTTTTAATTCGTAATTTCCGTTATATTCTCTGTTGGTTTAGGGAAAACAAGCATGTTACTTTTGCATATTTCTTATTTAAAGTCAACTATTACTCTCTAGCTGTTTGTAAAAATTCTCCAAAGAATCAGCCTCTTTCGATTTCAATTCTCTAATGTAGGTTCTTAATTTTTTTTATTATCTGGAAAGCAAATAAATTGATGTCTTATCCGGTGTTTCCGATTCCATGAGAAAGATTCGGGAAGAAAGTTTGAAATTCTAAACATGTGCCTTAAACATAGAATAAAAATGAAGTTGTAATCTTGCCAAAAAACGTCATGAATAACAAATTAGCCTTTTGTTTCTGCTGAGAATTGACATTTATCAGAAGTTAGGACCCTTCTGTGGGTAGAATTTGACATAAATCTATTGCGCCAATATCCTTGCAAATGTTCTCTACCGTAATTTTCGTCGCTTCAATTTCCTCTTAATTTGCGAGTTGTTGTAGTGCATGCTCTGTTTGTTTCCATTGAATTATTGGGACTTATGGAGTGACTGTTTAGTCTCCTGCAATTTGTTGTTTCGTTAGCAGCTTTAGTTTTTATTATCGCCTAGCTTGAATCTCAACTTCAACATTTATTTACTATTTATTCACACTTATACAATGCTATGCATTACAATTCTTCCTCGGTTATGATTAAAATTAAGGACCTGTATGCTATCCTTCCCTTTTCTTTCTATTATTCGGGAAGCCTCAGGTTTGTTGTACTAACTTTTTGCGGGTTACAAGATCCAAAACTATTACAATATGTGTTCTTGACTTCTATATTACAGCTTGTGTATACATAGTTTTTTTCTTCTTTTGGACTTTTTCCTCTTTTGGATGCTCTGCACGATATGATTTGGGCTTATGGAAAATGATATATGGTTTTTGTGGACTTTGTTGTTGGTTTTTGAATACATTTTCATGTCGCCAGCCAACTATCAACTACAATTGGAAGTGTTCTCTGTCAATTCTCAAACTTGGCTTTGAACAACTTTCACACAGCAGACCTAATAGCTCCAAGCCTCCGACCAATTTTAAATAGGATCTACTCCTAATTGTGCTTGATCATATATTCCTTCAAAATCCGTCGAGGGCGTGGCTGAAATGATGAAACATTCACTGCCTTTTGAACAAAGTTGAACAAGAATATGCACAATGTCGATGCTTTAACAAGATAAGGTACGCCACAGCTAATCATACTTCATTCTTACAACACACTACATCCATAAATTACAACACTTCTCTCAACTACAGGTATTTTGTCAACTACAGCGTGACGAACAAGATGACTGCCACCATCATTTGTTTTGCAATATGTGGAAACCAGCTTCCGTTAAAAAAATGTAATTATGGAAATAATATGCATACATCACATAGGCAGCACAATCGTCTTAAATATAATATATAAGCAACATATGTGTATATATGAGCAGCCTTTAACTAATTTGCCGCCTAATAGTGTTTGTGACATTTATCGTCTAATATATATTGGGCCCATGTGCGGCAACGCGTCTAGTACATAACATATATATAAATTTTGTCTCAATTAGCAAGTAAATATTTCAACTTTTAAGTATGCATATTTATACACTTTAATAACTCGTTTTTTATTGTGTCAGTTGAACATTCTAACTTACAAAATGATTATCTAGATACCTTCAAATTTTATGTATCACACATTAGCGTTGGGTGTTCACAATACACAGTGATAACGAATTGGAATGTTTAGTAGTTAGTTGAGATCTAATTGAAATATCCAAATGTGCACTCCCAAAATTGAAATACTTGCTTGTCAACTGACCCCAAATTTAAGTATTTATCTATTTATTACGCTGTTTCATGCAAGTGCTTAAAAAAAGACTAGTCGATAACTTTATATTAAGCAGTGAACTTAAAATAAAAACTAGATCTCAATTATCCTATTGTTAATTTAATGGTTTTCTAGCTAGGTCAGAAAACAACCCCCATTAAAATTTCTTATAGTGTCAACTAATATAATACGTCAAAGTTAAACTATCTTCTGATTTCTAAACATTAAATTTATTTAATCTTTTAAGAAATTTATATTCTTTTTCTACATTTATATATTACTAACACTTATTCTTTTTCCACTATAACATGCTAAAGATACGTTCGAACACATAAATAAATTAGCCAGATGAAATCATTGGGGAATTATTGTTTTTAATTCTTAATTAATCATATTATCTAGAAGATTGCATTATTTGTCTGCACTTTTTTTTTTCAAATTTCTTAAACATTTTTATTAAACCTCTCTTTACTAACAGGACACTTGGCGTGGGATTTTTAAAAAACATAATTTATTTATCATAAAATATTCTTTATTTGACTTGTGTTTTTTCTTCATATAAAGGTACATGTTTACCAAGTTTAGCATGATTTTAGTTTTAAGTGCTCTGTTAAGAACTTGCGTTTATCAATTAATAAATAATTTATGGTTCTACTGGTAACAATTACCAAGCTTATAGAAAATAATAATAATAATTGTTAGTGCAGCATAGTTGGGGTGGAACGTGATGGCTAAGGCTGAGCATAAAATATCGAAAATAGAATTATCAAATCTAATCAAATTTTTTAGTAATTTGGTATTCGATAATTGGGTATTTGATATATTATTTGGGAGTAAAATTTTAGAATTATGGTATTCAGGTTTGAGTTTGGTATGAGACATTAGTATCATTTGGTATTTGGTGTTTCCCGAATACCGAATTATTAACTTAATGTAGATCATATATCAACATGTCCATTACTCATTAGTACAAATCCAAAGAAGAAAGTTAAAGAGTGAACATAAACAATTCAAATACATGTCTTTTAGTTGTATCAATTTGTTTTTATTTTGATGTCTTCTTACGTATTGATCTTCTATTATATCGTGCCTCCACATAAAAAATAGAATTGGAAAAACAGTATTAACTTTGTAAAACAATTGGCTACAACTTCAATATGGTATTACCGATACCATACCAAATAGAAATTTAATTTACCAATTGCTGAATTATATCTACTTTTAACTACCAATTATCGAATGACCAAACCCAAAATTTGATAATCCCAAACCGAATACTAAACGCCCACCCCTAGCGATGGCTCGATACGAATATTGTCTAAATTTAGGTATATTAGTGTGAATTTCAATAATGTTTTCAATGTTGAATAAAAATTATTAAAACTTACAATTGGGCGGGGAGGGGGGGTTGGGTTAAATTTAGGCGGATCAAAATGGGTTAATATAACAAACGGGTCAAGATCGAACCCAACCCAAATTTGTTTGGGCCAAAATGGGTTGGGTCAAAACGGATTAGGTAACGGGTAAGTAACGGGTAATAACACAACCCACCCAATTTTTACTAAGTTTTAATAGCTTTATTTGTTATTTTATAAGCTTTTAATATCTAATAATTTTTTTCTTTATCATAATTATATATAGCATATAAAATCAAAAAAAAAAATTGAATTTTTTTTTGACAAGATTTATCAACAATCAATTTGCATTACATATCAACCCAACTTTTAAAGGGTTGAAATGTGTTGGATTAAGATGAGTTGAGCTAACAAATGGCGGATCAATAACCAACCCAAACCTAAATGGGTTGGGTCGGGTTGGGCGGATTGAGTTTGATTTTGCCCACCCCTATTGAAACTGTTTGATGTAACTGAAAGGGTCACCATGACGAACAAAATCGAAATACTCCTTCTGTCCCTATTTTCTTGTCAATTTTTGACTTGACACACTTAATAAGAAAATAATAATAATTGACATAGCGAGTTTACCATTTTACCCCTATTAATTAATAGAATTTCAAATTCAATTTATTCAATAAAGAGGTTCTACCTTCTTAAAAAAAATATTAACTTTTAAAATAAATTGAGGGTATAATAGGTAAAAAATATTGTCTTTTTTTTTATTTGTCAAAAATGACAAGTAAAAACGCACAAATAAAAATTTAATTTGAACAAGTAAAAAAGGACAGAAGACTTTTTTTAAGAATTAATAGAGGAGCCTTGAGCTCCACCGAAATTGATAAAAAAAAAAGATATGAGATAGAAAAAGCAACATAAATATCCATTACTTTAATTCTTGAGCTTCTAAGATATACTAAAAAATATAATGTTATTGGGAAAATTTCATAAAATACTAAAAGTTTGAACAATGGTGTGGCCTAGTGGTCAATGAAATGGTTGAGAATCCCAAAATCTCAAATCTTTCGCTGTCGTAGCCTTGATTGGACAGAGATACCTGATACCAAGCTGGCCCAGATACAACAATCATTAAGAAAAAAGAAGTTTGAACAATATAAATAAAACTAAACTTCCATCGAAATAATGGGCAAAAGTGAGTTGCATTGAAGTCTGAACTAAGGGAATCAAATGAGCGAGCTGAGTTGAAATTGGAGATATTAAAAGGGAAAACCAAGTAAATATCCCATAAAAATAAAATAATTACAAACATATACCCCTTTAAATTCATACACCACTAAATAATTACACTATATAACCCTCCCAAATTAATTTCGCGTTTGATACTAAATAAGTATCATATACTGTATTGGTATCATTAAGGCTAATAATTTCTCTTAATTGATACTAAATCAATCTGACACATTCTGAGATCAAAGTTCTCTTCATTAGCTTCATACCTTATGCATTTCTAGATAAGCCGAGAAAATTGAAGATTCTCGATCACTATATTCATATAACATGAATTAAAATTATGAACCCATTCAAGCCAAGGTGAGCAAAATGTTCCTCTAGCAAGCCATACTTTTACTTTAGTATGAGTTAATTCATAGAAAAAAATTAGTACTTGATATTATAAGGAGGCAACATCAATAGTTTTACACTGTGAAAATTTCAATATGACACATTAGGTCCATTTGGCTATGCTGAGAATAACAAGACCACAATCTCAACACGTTGGAAGTAATGTGTTTGATTGAACACACTACGAACACGCGTTCAATCTAGCAATTGAAATTAAAGAATTATTAGGAGAAGAGTGTGTTGAATTATGAAATATTAGATACATATGAAATTTGGTAAAAATATATGAAGTATACACTCCAGAAATTGTATGGCTTATGCAATTCTTAAATGATAAGCTTGTAAATAAGACACCCAAAAGTTATACTTCGGATATTATAGGGGTCGTGAGACTTGTAGAAATTAAACAATTCTTCAATAGGGAGTACACTGGTTCTCTCTATAGAAGAATGGTTTGATTCTGCAAATCTAGCAGCCAATGTAATATTCAAATTCAACCAGATCTCATACAGAACCAGTTGATTAAGTATGTTAATTTGATGTCCTAGGTCCTTTTATAACATTTATTTCTTTTTCTTCTGCCTTATTCACTTGACGATGTGGGATGAGTAAATATATTGGAGTCTATATTTTAATATATTTCTCTTTAGCGGAGAGTCTTAGGAAACAACCTCTTTACCTCCTTAAAGTATGGATAGACATCGTACGCATTACTCTCACCATAACACTTGTGAGATTATACTGAGTAGGTTATTTTTTATATATATTATTGTATACATGGTTAGAGTCTCTACATCTGACTATTACAACAACCGCCACCTTAGTCTATCGAGTAAATCATTGCATATGATGTTGGGTTAATTGCCCTAAGTTTCTTATCATATATAGGTTTTCCTTTAGGAAAAGGTATAGGAGTGACCATTCCTTTTCTTGTAGGAAAAGGTTTATGACTCTATAAATAGAGGCATGTTCCTTCTAACTTAATCATCATTCACAATATAGTCCTAGGAGCTTTAACACTTTTGGTTAGGGGAGAATTTGTGGGACACAAGTGATACATTATTACTTGTCAGAACCTCCTTGTATTCCGATTGAATTAGTTGAGGTTATTTCTCTCTATATTTTGTACTCTCATATTTATATAGTGAATTACTCATCTCATTTCTGGATGTATGTCGGTTGATCAAACCATGTTAAATCTTTGTGTCTTTTGGTATATTAATTCTCGCTTGTCTTCTTACTCATGGTCTTTCGAGGTTTGTTTTACTAGCTTCCGCATGACACCTGATTATTTCGGTCATAACATGTGACATCAGAGCCATGTTGAAAGGTTCAATGATGGAGCTAGATTCTACGGTTCAGTGATGACGTAGATTTAATGGTTGAACCAAGTTAAAAATGGGTGTTCATCTTAGCGAGTGTAGCTTTTGCCACAACCTATTTGACAGTATTGAAGATTTGTTGGAGAAATTGTTTCAGAGAGGTTCGAGACATTGATTTTGCAAAGGAGATTATGAAGAGAAGATGCAAGCCGTTGAAGATTATGTGAAGAAGGTGAATCAAATTAACTCTGCTGAGTTTCTTACCATAAATAGGTTTTTCTTTTAGAAAAATGTTTAGGAGTGACCAGTCCTTTTCTTGTAGGAAAAGGTTTCGGACTCTATAAATAGAGACATGTTCATTCTAACTTAATCAACATTTACAATGTATTCCGAGGGGTTTTGAGAATTTTGGTTAGGGGGATAATTTGTGGGACACAAGTGATGCTTTATTACTCGTGTAAACCTCCTTGTATTTCGAGTGAATTGGTTGAAGTTATTTTTCTTTATATTTTGTACTCTGATATTTATAAAGGTTTGAGATATAGGAGAGAAAGATACTTTTATTCACGTACAACCTTCTCTTTAAATAGAGCCAATACAAAGCTGATAAAGTACTATTAACAGAAACTTAGTTTACAGGAAACTATTAAACTCCTAAATAGTAAAGATGACTAACTACGTATATCATCATATGGCTGAAATATAGGAAACTAATAACAAACTCCTAAACAAAAGGGTAACATCTATTATCTCCTAATACCCCCCCGCAAGTTGGGGGTGACTGGAACAAGACCCAACTTGTGAAAATGGCGCTGAAAAGCTGTGTGGGGAAGAGATTTGGTGAGGACATCAGCAACTTGATCAACAGAGTGAAGATGACGAACCTCAAGTGCCTTTTGTTGAACTTGCTCACGAACAAAATGAAACTCAATGGCTATATGCTTTATCCTACTGTGAAAAACAGGATTAGCACAAATATTTGTGGTGCTAACGTTGTCACAGAAAATAATTGGTGCAACAAACAACGATATGTGAAGCTCTCGGAGCAAATTCGTTAGCCAATTGACTTCAGAAACAGCAGCAACAACAGCTTGGTACTCGGCTTCTGTAGAGTCAGAATAAGCAAGTAAACGGTTTGCTGGTTCGCGACTGAACTGAACTCCCAATGTGCTTGTGTGTTTCAAGTAGCGCAGCAAACGTTTGATAAATTTCCAGTGAGACACTTTGGGATTATGCATAAACTGAGATAACTTGTTCACAGCAAACCCGATGTCAGGCCTAGTGAAGGATAGGTAGTGAAGCTTACCAATGACTCTTCTGTAAAGGGAAATGTCAACTACATAATCAACTTCTGAATCAGCGAAGGTGCAAGGTGATGTCATTGGTGTTGGAACTCCCTTGCAATCAGTCATATTCAATTCATCTAGAAGATCCATGACATATTTTTGTTGAGACAAAAGGATTGCAGTTGGTGTGTATATCACTTCAATACCCAAGAAATAATGCAAGAGGCCAAGATCTTTGAGAGAGAATCGTAAGGAAAGTGATGTAATTACTGACCTGACACTTCCTTGAATACTGCCCGTAATAATTATGTCATCAACATATATGAGAATGTATACAGTAACACCACAATTATGAAGTATAAACAAAGACGAGTCAGATTTTGATTTAACAAACCCAATACTTGTCAAGTAAGTGGTGAGCTCGGTGTACCAGGCCCTAGGAGCCTGCTTAAGTCCATATATGGCCTTTTTGAGCTTGCAAATGTATGTTGAATGTTGAGAGGACTCAAAACCAGGAGGTTGCCGCATGTACACGTCTTCTTCAAGACTGCCTTGTAAAAAGGCATTATTGACATCTAACTGATGAATAGGCCAGGAGCGTTGAGCAGCAATTGCAAGGACTAAGCGAACTGTTGCAGGCTTGACAACAGGGCTGAATGTGGAATGATAATCTAACCCAGGTCTTTTTGTGAAGCCTTTGGCTACTAGGCGAGCTTTATACCTATCAATGCTTCCATCAAGCTTATGCTTAACTCAAAACAACCATTTACAATCCACAACATTCCGAGAGGGATCACTAGGGACCAAATCCCATGTCTGGTTTCTGATTAGAGCATCATATTCCACTTTCATTGCTTCTTGCCATTGAGGATAGAGTTGTGCTTGACGAAAGGAGCGGGGAATTGGTGGAGAGGGATTGGTTTTAACAAGAAAACTCTTGGGTTTGAGGCTATTTGTTTGAGAGTGGGTAACCATTTGGTGAGAACGGGTGTCTAGTTGCAGTAGTGGTGGGAGTTGAGGGGCTTGGACAGATGTGGTAACTGTAGAAGTCCGACGTCAATAGGTTTGGGTAATGGTGGCTTACTGGTTGTCACCAGAGATAGAGGAATATGAGTGGATTGAATGGGGAAGGGAGAAGCATAGGTGTTTTCTAGATTGTTGAGAGAAAGTAGAGGTGTACCTGATATTGGCGGCGCCGCTGAGGAAGGAACATAGAGATACCTTTGAGCACCCGTAGACAATAGCTGAAGTAGTTCAAGACAATGTGGCGCTGTTGGGATATCATTGTGCATCTCTGTTGAAGGAGATAAGTCATCCCAAGAAATTTTTGAATGCTGATTTTTATATTTAGAAAAAATATTGGTAAAAGGGTAACTAGTTTCAAAAAATACTACATCTCTAGAAAGATAAACTTTGGAGGTGGTCGGGTCAAAGCATTGATGACAATAATATTTATTTGAAAATCCCAAATAGACACAGGGCTTTGATTTCGAATCAAGCTTATGTTGTGCATATGGTTTTAACCATGTATAACATAAACAACCAAAATTTTTGACGTTGTCATAATTTGGTGATTCTTGAAATAAAAGCTCGTATGGATACTTGTCTTTTAAATTTGGGGTTGTCATTCTGTTAATGAGAAAAACAACTTGATGACATGCAACACTCCAAAAGGTGGATGGTAAAGAGGCTTGATGCATTAGAGTTTTTGTAGTCTCGACAACATGGCAATGTCGTCTTTTAACTACAACAACTCTTTGTGGCGTATAAGGTGGGGAAATTAAGCGTTCAATACCCTGAGATTTCAAATAAGAAGTTAAACTCTGAAATTCACCTCCTCCGTTGGTATAAAAAGATAATATTTTGTTTGAAACCGACGTTCAAGCAATGGATGCAGTGTTTTGAAAACATCTAAAACCTCGTGTTTGGACTGAATCGCGTGGAGCCACATGTATTTTGAAAACTGATCCACAAACAAAACATAATATCTTTTCCTATCGACGGATAAAATTGGTGACGGGCCCCACAAATCACTGTAAATAATTTGGAGAGGCATGTGACTCTGTAAAGAATTTGTAGAAAAAGATTGCCTGTGGCTTTTATTTGATTGACATGAATTACAAATGGAAAGAGAGTCTTGCTTAACAGGAATGGAAAATTTATTTAAAAACAATTCTAAAGTACGACGTGTTGGATGCCCCAAACGCCGATGCCACAGATATAAAGATGCAACCACATTGCATTGAGGTTGAGAAGAAGAAGAAGTGTTGTGTAGCGGCCACTCATAGAGGCGTCCTCTACTCTGCCCTTGAACTAATGGCGCCCCCGTACTCAGATCCTTCACAAGATAAGAGAATGGAAAGAATTCAATAGATATATTATTGTCACGACAAAATTGAGAAACTGAAATCAAGTTACTGGAAATGGAAGGGGAGCAAAGTATATTGGATAAGTGAAAGCTAGAATCAGATGTAGATAAATCAATGTTACCAGTGTGAGAAATTGGTATGGTGTTACCATTTCTCATAGCGATTTCCTCTGGACCATTGTAGTCAGCAACGTTGTTGAGACCGTGGGCATCCGATGCAACATGATGTGATGCGCCTGAATCGACTATCCATGGGGAAGATTGCTGCATTTGTTGTCCAGCAAAGTTGGCCCGTGCCTGAAAATGATTATGAGACTGAGAGCGACAAACACGCGTAGAGTGTCCAGGTCGATCACATAACTGACACACTAAGGAGACTTCTTGCGAATTAGTGCGACGATTGCGCCCTGACTGAGAATGTTGCTGGTAGTTGTTTGAATGCCTATTATTATTGATGGCGTTGGTCCACGTTTGAGAGCTGGACTTTTGAGCAACAACAGCCGTAATTGGAGTGGATTGAGGCGGCGCATTGTGTTTGAGGAAAAGCTCGTGATTGCTAAGCTTTTCAAACAGTTCAACACATGAAATTAGGGTGTCACGTGCTCGAATTGCTGCAGAGATTTCGTGGTATTCTGGTCCAAGACCAGTGAGAGTCTTGACAATGAGTTCGACATTGGTGACAAGAGCTCCAGCAGTCGCAAGCTCTTCACAGAGAGATCGAACTTGGTTGAGATAATCTGTTACAAGTTGACTCTCTTTTGTGAGACGAGCGAGGCGATCTCGCAAGCTGAATATGCGAGTTTGTGACTTATTGGCATAAGCCGTATGGAGGGAATCCCACACAAGGAAATGCGGGCAGGGTAGAGCTCGGCAGAGGGTTCGAGAATAGGGTAGGGTCCTGTCCTTAAGATTCAAATAAGAAAAGAGTTCCAAGCCTTTATGCTTTGGCTGTGGTTGCAGCGGCTATAATAGCAGCGAGAGTGGGATCTACTGATGCTAAAATTGCGTTTTGGATTAACTGGTCCTGACGAAACCAATTTACATAATCGGGGTTGGAAATTGTCAAGTTGTTAGTGGTAGTGGTCTCGGCAGGAGCATGGATAGTACTATCGAGATGACCATAAAGATTGTGTCCTCTCATGAGCATGGACACTTGGGCCTTCCACACGGAGAAGTTATGGCTGCCAGCAAGTTTAATCAGAAGCTGGGTAACCGAGTTGAATTGAACAATGGTGGTAGTATTAGTTGCATCAGAATTGGTAACTGAGGGTGCCATTGGTGGTGGGTGGGTAATAAGGAACTTAGAACTCTGTGAGGAGAAGAAAAGCTCTGGATACCATATAAAGGTTTGAGATATAGGAGAGAAAGATACTTTTATTCACGTACAACCTTCTCTTTAAATAGAGCCAATACAAAACTGATAAAGTACTATTAACAAAAACCTAGTTTATAGGAAACTATTAAAGTCCTAAATAGTAAAGATGACTAACTATGTATATCATCATATGGCTGAAATACAGGAAACTAATAGCAGACTCCTAAACAAAAGGGTAACATCTATTATCTCTTAATAATATTTATATAGTGAGCTGCTCATCTCCTTTGTGGATGTAGGTCGGTTGACTGAACCGCGTTAAATCCTTGTGTCTTTGTTATATTTCTTGCTTGTCTTCTTACTCATAGTCTTTCGAGGGCTTCTTTGCTAGCTTCCGCATGACACCTGATTATTTCGGGCCATAACATATGTTAGATCTAGTAATCAAAATTCAAACATTATTAGAACAACATTTCATTTGAATTATGAAATAGTAGATACATTTGATCATGCTAAGAATAACAAGACCATATTCGTTTAAACTAGTGTTTCATAAAAATATTTGACAAACATTACAAGAATAACATTTCCTAATTGAAAATATATATAAATAATATAGTTCCAACAAAAAAAAAGAATTAAGGAGTCAATCTAAAAATAATTGGACTTTGTTTTTCCATTGCCTCCGTCTAGATAAGTATGTTTTTGTATTGCCCTTGGCCATTGATATAGTATTTCTCCTTACTATTATAGATTCTATCTTCTTCACTTGATGATGTAGGATTAATACTCCTTTGATCTTCATATCATTGTTTTTCATAGAAAATTGAAATTAAGAAGTTGCCATAATTTTGATTGGTTTAATAGAACTTTAGCTTACAGTCACCTTTTGTGATACTTATTTTCCTTGTTAGTTTATTACTAAAACAAATATTCATCAAACTATAAAAATGCATTGTATTTATTTGCTACATTTTAAAAACTTGATACACAAAATGGCATGATTTAGGACCTTAATTTCCTACTAAAAAAGGCAATTTTTAAATATTAATTGTTTAAAAATATAGAAATATTACATTCTATTTGGATAAATTAAAAAGAAAAGTGCCACATAGATTAAAGTATTGTACGTCGAGAAGTATATTGAATTATCATGTTTCAAGGTATAACGAGACGTTGCAACTTGATTATGAGCTTCTGGTTGAGTTGAAAAAGTGTAATATATTTGTTTGCTTAGTTATAATCGGTGTTATGAGCGAAAAAGTTGAAGGATAGTCTAGAATGGTCATTTATGGCTCCATAACCCTTGAAAGGCCATGGACTCTATTAATCACACGTTGATTCCATGATCACGATTCATTCATAATACGAGCCTACATAACAGATCTTGTACAACTAAGGTCATGCCAATCGATGTTCCTACTATGTAATATATATATATATATATATATATAAAATTAGCTATCCAAGTTTGCATTAGGATTTGACATGTTTTTGCATTGAATTTTTGGTGTGCCAATTTTGTTGAAAAAAAATCTACATTTCTTATTGTTGATTTTTTTTCTTTTGTTTAAAAGAAATGAAGAGAAAAAAATGGTTTGCACCTATGAAGAAATTCCGAAAAGCAAACCATTTTCTTCTTCATTTCTTCTACAACAAAAGAAAAGAAACTAGGTGAGCACCTCTCCAAAGTGTGATGGAGGTTACCAACCTAGGCCATGGACCTTGTTGATCGTCCATTAACCTTATTCAAATAAGTATGTTTCTTTGTAACTGATCTTGACCCTTTTTTTGTAGTGTCTCCTTGCTACTCTTCTGTCTTATTCACTTGGCGATGTGTGATTATAACATTATTTGCCAAGAACACGGTACTGTTGGTCTATAAAAAAGAGCAATTAACATCCTCAATGTACGAAAGAAGTAATACGTGCCTAGTCTATACTATTAATTACTCTTGAAGAATAAAAAATGCTAGATCACATCATTAAATAATAGTAGTAAATTCGTATAGTGTTCAAAGGCAAATTTAGAATTCAAATTTGATGGTTTCAACTTTTTAAAACTCGATCATTGAATCTATTACACTATTGGAATTACGGATTCAAAGTTTAGAATTTGTCACAGTTTTAGAAACTTGTAGGTAATTATACACCTAATTGTGTCAAAAATGTTGAATTCAGTCGAACCCCTAACAAACCTGCTACATCTGCATGTGATTAATTAATACAGAAACATATAAAGAGTTATTAGAGTTTAACTTGTTTTGAAGGTTCAATGTGAGTGAAATCAGCAAAATAGTTAAGCAAATCTGTCTCACAGCTACTCGATCCTTGACCTCTTATTATAGGCAATAGCGAAGAGAAACAAATGAGAATATGTTTTTCTTTTTTATAATCCATCTCTTATATTATTTTGACCATAAGATAAACGATAGTCATAAAGAAATAATACAACTTTTATATAAACATTCTTTAAGGAATATATAAGGTACAACTTTCAGGATGTTGAATGATTTTCATAGTCTTTTCTAATCTATCATAAATCAGATTATGAATGACAAATGTACCAAGAGATTATTTTTATTCTAAGAAGATTGTTTACCAATATTGATTCTAAATTTTTAAGGATTGCGAATTTATTATTTATACATGGAAAAACATATAATACATAGTACCAGCAAAAAAAGAATTAAGAAGTCTATCAGACAACCATGAGACCATCACAACCCCATGGACCAAGATGTGAAGGATTCTCTACGACTCTATCATATGGTGGGAAATGGTGATTATTAATCACGCTCTAGTCTCATATGCCTGCCGTGGTTCAACTAGATTTTCTGTCTCCTTAGAACTCAAGGATAAGGTGTTCGAGCCTATAAAACAGTTCTTGTTCAAGTAATAACACTATACCAAAAATAATTTTTAGTGACAATTAATTAATGGTAATAGCTTAATTGCCACAAAATATATTTTTTAAGAGGCAATTACTAGTGATAATTACATTTTAGTACTCTCTATACATGTCGCTAAAGGCAACTTATCGATGTGGGAAACGAGACGCAAGGAAAAAAGAGAGTGAAGCATTCAATTCTATCAACCTATTTGTTTATGTTTCTTTTCGTTTCAATTCTTTCATGTTGGTTGATATAGATATTTTGCAACTTATTAGTAATCATTAATACAATTGTAAATTTTAATATAAAGATCAAAGCATTTGTATTATTGAGCATGTGAAAGAGAGGGGGTTGAGCTGAGCTGTCCAAGTAGTTATACAACTGTCCAAGTAGTTATATTTTATACAGGTGTCATAGATTTAATGGCTAGATACAAATTCTGTTATTAGATTCTTTCCATTAGTTAGTTAAGCTTAAGTCGGCTAATACTAGTATAAATACAAATATACTGTACAGAAGTGGTTAACACTTTTTGAGCAATATACATAAATTTCCCAATTCTCTCTGTTCTAAAGATATTTTGATATGGTATCAGAGCTTTCCTGATTGGATCTAGGAATTCTCCGTCTGAACTCATCAAAGGATTGAGAGATTCATCAAGTAGAATACAGAGATCTGGAATTCTATTTAAATGGCAGCAAGGAGCAATTACAATCATTCTTTGTTCTTATCTTCTTTGGATGTCGCTGGATCTGTGCAAATTGGAATCCAGTTGACAGGCATGGAGAACTACACTTTATGGAGTCGGTGATGCAATTCAACTTGCTTACCAGAAACAAATTGGGATTCGTCGATGGCACAATCACACGAGATGCTTTTGCAGTTGATTCTGAGAAGCATGATTGGGATCGATGTAATGCAATGGTGATTTCATGGATCGTGAAAAATATCAGCAAGGAACTTGTTAGTGTCATCCTTTTCTGCTCTAATGCTAGTGTAGTCTGGAGAGATTTAAAGGAGCGATTTAATAAAGTTAACATGTCTAGGATCTATCATCTTCATCAAGAAATTTCTACCTTAACACAAGGTGTTTCCCCTGTTGCTATGTATTTTTCAAAACTGAAAGACTTTTGGGATGAATTTGATTCCATTGCACCTTCTCCTTGTTGTGACTTTCCAACACCGAAGGACTATGCCGATGGTTTACTAAGACAACAACTTCTCCAATTTATCACGGGATTGAATGATAACTACAATCAGACTCATAGTCAAATCCTCATATGACACAGTCCTATTGTGAATCAATGATATACTATGCTCATCCAGGATGAGAGTCATAAGGTTTTGTTTGGGGAACAACTTGGTGATAACTATGCAATCAATCACACAACATTGCTTTCTAACAAAATTGAAGGCACATGTAACATTGATCCCACAACACTATTCACTAACAGACCTAGAGGAGGTGGTTATGCAAGTAACATATGAGGTAGTCCTGGAGCTAGTTATCCAGGTAGATTTGGTTATAATGGAGGCAGTGGTTCTAGATCTGGAGGAGGAGTTGGTAGCTCAGGAGCAAGTAGCTCTATGTCTAGAAGACCCTCTCCCTACTGTGAAATATGTGATTTGAGAGGACACACTAAGGAGGCTTGTTTTAAGGCAATGCAATGCAACCATTGCAACATGAAGGGTCATACTACAGATAATTGCTACAAACTCATAGGCTATCCTGCTGATTTCAAAGGCTAATGACCAAGTTCAATAAACTGGAGTCACTCCCTATCCTGTCCAGCAACCGTACTTCGCAATGTATCAATACAATCAAATCCCGAGGCTGTTGAACAAATCTCAGATGAATGAGACTTCTACAAATGTAAATATGAAAGGTATATTTGCCAACAATATTCCTTCTGCTTTAACCCATACACATCCACAATGGATAGTTGATAGTGCAACCACAAATTACATGGTGAGTGATAGATCACTCTTCTTTAATACTGGATTAACAGTTTCCACACCAGGGAAGGTTCAATTACCCACAAGTGAGTCAGATGTTATAACTCAATTTGGGAAATGTCAGTTAGAAGGAGGTGATGTAATTACATATGTATTGTGTGTGCCTGAATTCCAGTTCAATCTATTATTTGTAGCTAAATTGACAAAAGAGTTGCAATGTTGTGCTTTATTTTTCCCTAACTTCTTCATTATCCAGGACCTCTTCAATGGGAAAGTGAAGGGGATTAGTGAAGAATGAAATGGTTTATACACACTGAACACCATAGTTGAGGAAGAACCTACAAGAATAAAGTCTTTGAATGTAGAAGAATGCAAGGAAACAACTAAGTTGTGGCATAAGAGGATGGGCCATGTACCCATGTTTGTGATTAGAAGATTAGACATAGTAAAAAGTAAACAAGCATTTCCTTTACATCACTGTGATATATGTCCAATGGCTAGACAAGTTAGAGTCCCTTTTCCTAGTAGTGACACTACAACTTGTCATTGTTTTGATTTGATCCATATGAATGTGTGGGGACCCTATAAAGTTTCTACTCATAATAATATGAGCTATTTTCTCACTTTAGTTGATAATCATTCTAGATGGACTTGGACATTCTTGATGCACCTTAAATCGGATGTTTGTACTTTGCTTAAAAGTTTTCTGTCTTTGATAAAAACTCAATTTGCAAGGCAAGTGAAGATAATTAGATTTGATAATGGGGGAGAATCCTGTAATACTCAATGTAGGTAGTTATTTTATCATCATGGTATTATTCATCAAAGCTCATTTCCACACACTCCACAACAAAATGGAGTGGTGGAAAGGAAGCATAGGCATATCCTTGAAAGTGCCAGGGCCATTAGATTTCAAGGTTATTTACCTTCTAGATTTTGGGGTGAATGTATCACATCTGCTGTCTATATCATTAATAGAGTTTCATCTACTATTTTAGGGAATAAAACTCCTTTTTACATGTTATATCTAACATAGGCAAGCTTGTCAGACATGAGAGTCATTGGATGTTTATGCTATGCAACAAACTTGGTTAAGGGAGACAAGTTTGGGACAAGAGCTATCAAAGCTGTATTGCTGGGTATGGGACGACTTAAAAGGTTATAGGCTCTATGATCTACAAAATAAAGTCTTCTTTACAAGTAGAGATGTATGTTTCTATGAGCACCTGTTTCCATATCAGTCACACTCTATGGATGATCTAAGTAAGATGGATGCAGATCATACTATGTTTATGCCTCTTTTTCATTCAACTGAAATTAATAAAGAGATTCCTATTGCAAGACTTAAAGAATGTGATAGTACACCACATGTTGATTCAATTGGAACTGAGACAATGGTTGAGGATGCAAGCTCTATGGATCTAGTTGAACAACCACTAGTAAGGTGAACTTTAGCAAGAATTAGTAGACCACCCATCTGGCAAAAAGATTTCATCACCAAAACAAGTTCAAGATCTGCAAACTCTTGCTTATATCCCATTGAAGATAGTGTCACTTATGCTAACTTGGCTGTCCCCTATCAGAATTTTATAGCTCAGATATCTGTTGAGACTGAGACACAATCTTATGAACATGCTATCTTGAATAAAAGATGGGTTGAAGCAATAAAGTCTGAGATTAAGGCTCTACAAAATAATGGCACTTGGAAGGTAGTCTCTTTGCCACCAGGTAAGAAGGCCATTGGTTGTAAATGGGTCTTCAAGATAAAGTATTAAGCTGATGGTGCTAGAAACATTTAAGGCTAGATAAAGGTTACAATCAAAAGGAGGGTCTTGACTATCAAGAAACTTTTTCTCCAATTGTCAAAATGATGACTGTAAGATCTGTAATCTCTTTGGCTGCAGCAAATGAATGGAGTATTCAACAAGTGGATGTAGATAATTCCTTTCTTCAAGGAGATCTACCGAAGGAAGTCTATATGCAATTACCACAAGGTTTCAACAGTGATAAAAGTGAAGGATCACAAGTTTGCAGACTACTTAAATCACTTTATGGCCTGAAGAAAGCATCTAGGCAATGGAATGTGAAACTCACAACTGCTTTGCTCACAACAAGGTTTCATTAAAGTCATTTGGATTATTCATTGATGACTAAGAGGACAACTGGAGGACATATGATAGTATTGATTTATGTAGATGACCCGTTGATTACATGAAGTAGCAAAAAGCTGATAGACAATGCTAAACATGTACTAAAAAGTAATTTCGAAATCCAAGATTTAGGAGATCTGAGATATTTCCTTGGTATAGAGTTTTCAAGAAACTCAAAAGGAATACTTATGCATAAGAGGAAATATGCCATGGAACTCATATCAGACTCTGGAATGAGTGAATCAAAACCATGTGCTATACCAGTAGAGGTCAATCAAAAGATGAACACCTCAAATTATGATGATCATTTCAAACTTAATAATGGTCATGCTCTGCTAGTTCCAGGTGGTTATCAAAGACTTATTGGAAGACTACTGTACCTCACAATTACCAGGCCTGATATTGCCTTTGCTGTACAATGTCTAAGTCAGTTAAAACATGATCCTAAGTTAAATACATGGAGGCAACTCTTAGATTGGTGAGATATGTAAAACAAGCACTTGGTTTTGGTGTTTTGATGTTTGCTCAACAAACCAACAATCTTCAGGGATTTTGTGATGCTGATTGGGGTCCTGTATCTAAACAAGGAAATCCATCACTGGGTACATGATTATGTTTGATAATTCAATGATCTCTTGGAGGTCCAAGAAACAACCTACTGTGTCTAGAAGATCAGCAGAAATTGAGTACAGAAGCTTCGCATTTACATTAGCTGAAGTTGTTCGGTTAATTGGATTGGTCAGAGAATAAGGTGTTGAAATGCAACTGCCAGTGATATTACATTGTGACAGCAAGGCTGATTTACAAACAACATCAAACCCTGTGTTCCATGAGAGAACAAAACACATCGACATTGATTGCCATTTAATTAGGGAGAAGATACAAAGTGGGCTTATATATACTTTGCATTTGTCTTCTATTTAGCAACCTGCAGACATCTTTATACCACCTAGCTTGAAGGGGGTATTGAGCATGTGGAAGAAAGAGGGTTGAGCTTAGCTGTCCAAGTAGTTATACAGTTGTCCAAGTAGTTATATTTTATACAAGTTGTCATAGATTTGGTGGCTAGATATCAAATTCTATTATTAGATTCTGTCCATTAGTTAGTTAAGCTTAAGTCGGCAAACACTAGTATAAATACAAATGTACTGTACAGAAGTAGTTAACACTTTTTGAGCAATTGATGAGTATGAAATTTCGACTCAATTAGGGATTTCTTTTCATAGTTTTAGTGTCCTCAATGCCTAATTTATGCTCTAAATTGATGTTAAAGTGTTGCTTTGCAGCAATGAAGGCTAAGGAGCAACGCAAGGACATTATCAGTCAAAAAGGAGTAAAAACGATAAAGAAGTTGAAGGAAGGCAATCCAGGTGATCGCCAATCCCACTCGGCGAGCCGCCGAGTGACTTTTTAGATCGCCTAATGTTCCAGCGTGCCAGACCTGGTGAAGAACCTACTTGGCGATGCAAATGGACAATTTGCGAACCGTCGAATGGATTGACGACCTTGATCCTGATCGCCTAAAGTCACAGAACCCTGAGGATAAAGAGTCAAGACAAATCGACGATGGAATGAAGCATAGGGTGCATCGCCGACTCAGTCGGTGATGCTCGACTTCCTTCCCCTAACGGTCATGAAGGCAAAAATATGTGAAGCTATAAATTGAAATTTGAAAAGTAGAGTTTTCGAGAGAGTTCAGAGGAGTTCTGAGAGTTTTGAGTTTTTGTAGTCTTTCGTGAGTTTTCCATTGTAGAACTTAGAGCTTTTGAGACTTGGTTTTGAGGACTTTTCATTTGGGTTTTTTAATTAAGTTGATTTGAAGAATTGTAGAGACTTACGAACCATTACCCAATTCATGGCTAACATAATTGGTAATTGTTTCTTCCTTTTTATGATGTGTGGCTATAACCCCAATTCTAGGGGTGTGATCATGTGATTATTGGCTTAATTAGCTTATGTGTATTGTTATTTACTAATTTAAATGCTTAATTGAAGTGGGTTTAATCGATGGCTGTGTATTAATCTATGAATTATAATTGCAAATGCAATTCTAACTTAGTGTTCTGGGCTTGCTTGAGAAAGGGTTTTAGAACTAAGGTTTTCGATTGATGATTGTATTTATTGGGTTGATGTGGGTTCAACTTGAGAGAGTGAATTCTAAACTCGATTCTGCCTATCTAGCTCGAAAGAGTAGAAAAATGTAGGTTTTGGGTTGTTTATATTGTTAAGAATGTAGAGATTCGAGAGAACTACTTGAATTGTAATAGTTGTTCGAGAGAAAACTATTGCATCTATAGTCTAGCCTACCTACTGAGATTCTGCAATTGTTAGTGATTTCCAATTACCCATATAACGAAATTAGCCTATAATCGATCATATCCCTAAGATTTTCTCTCTACTTATTGTTTCCCTTGGTTTCATAATTGTTTTAGTTGTTAATTGACAAACCAAATCCCCCATCTGACATTTGTGTCACCCCTTTCGATTTATCTAAATGTTTTTGATAATTTTTATTCCTATTACCGATTAGACCACATTTATAACTTCATAACTGAATTCGAACTTGTACCACTCCCTGTGGGTTCGACCCTAACTCTTCATTGGGTTTTATACTAGATTACGATCGCCCACTCCTAGTATTGGATGAGGTGTAGTTGAGTGTGTATAAAAAATGGCACCGTTATCGGGGAGTGGTGTTTAGAATTCTATTATTGAAGTTTATGTTGTGATCTTCTTGTGTTGCACTTGAATCGACTTACCTTGTTTTGTGTATGTTGTTGGCTGTGTTTGAACAAAGGACGAGATGAGTGTGAACGGAAGTAACGGTAGCCAACTTAGCTTGGCCACCAAGATGACATCGAAATTTTGAATGATGTCAATGACCCAATTCAATTGGGTGGTGTTGGTGCTATATATTTACCTCCTATTGAGGGGAATGCTGTTTTCCACGTGACTAGCATGATGTTGCAACTCTTGCAAATGAAAGGATTATATGGAGGGCTAGCTCATGATGATCCCCATGAGCATATTCAGAATTTTGTAGGCGTATGTGGTCCGTTCTCATTCAAAAACATCTCTCAAGAATCAGTCTGTCTCCTGTTGTTCCCTTTTTCTTTGATAGGAGATGTTACCAAGTGGTTAGCTGATCTACCGAGGAACTCCATTACCACTTGGGATGAACTGACTATGGCATTCTTTGTAAGGTTCTTTCCTCCTTCAAGGATGATGGCATTAAGAGATAATATTCAGGGCTTCAAACGTTTGGAGGGTGAACCAATCCATGAGCCATGGCTGAGATTTCAGAGGTTGTTACTTCAGTGTCCGACTCACGGGCTTCCAAACAACGTATTGTTACAATACTTCTATAGGAGTCTTGACTCGGTGAACAAAGGTGTTGCTGATCAACTTGTTCCATGGGGTATAATGCAAGAACCTTTTGAATTAACATCTAATCTCCTTGAAGGGATGACCAAAATTAACATTGAATGGTACACTCGAGAGGACCAGGTGTCTCCTCTAACCTTTAGGATGACAAAAAAACATATCGAGAAGGACAATGAGTGAGACCAAAATATGGCAAAAATGATGACCCAACTTGATATTTTGTCCAAAAATGTGATGGGTAGTGTGTTGCAAAGTGTAAATGCTATTGGTGTTAGAGGAGTAAACCCTGAGGAAGCACACTTCGAGGCTCTATATAATGAATAAGTGAATTTCCTTGCAAATCAAGGAGGAGGTTTCCGTCCAAGCTATCCAAGATCGGGTGGGAATCCAGGTTGGAATAGAGAAAGGGATGATGGATGGAGAGACCTTGATAGAGAATGACGTGATCGTGGGGCTAATTGGGAGGAACGGGATGGTGAAAAGGAAAGATACGTTCCACCCCATGAATGTCAAAAGCCAAAGGATCAAAGGGCTGACGCGGAGAACTTTCGCACGGAAGACGTGATTGCACGCATTCTCAATAAGGTGGAAGGGTCGGACAAAGTTTTGAAAGAAATGAAAGAGGACGTCTCCACACTCAATAAAATAGTTACCTCTCACTCAGTGTCCATTAAACAATTGGAAACGCAAATGGGTCAAATCTTATCTTATTTGAACCCAAGGCCAAAAGGGGGTCTGCCAAGTGATACCTTGGCCAACTAGAAAAATGAACCTTGAAAAGTGTATGCACGCTGGGCCACAACGTTAAATAAGGCACTTCTTGGGAGGCAACCAAAGTGTTTAAGCTTTTAATGTTGTTTTCTGAATAACGGATGTTGAATGTGCAGGTTCAAAAGTTGAAATTTTGGTAAAATGGCAGTAGGCGAGCCAAAGATCTAGTCGGAGACTCGCCGAACAGGTCGGCGAGCCCAACGTGGATCACCGTTGGGACTATCTAGTTTGCTAAGAGTTTTGTAAAACTCTGCGGGATAAAGTACCATGGTGCATCACCGAGTGGGTCGATGGCATTAGTCGTGGTCGCCGACTGGTGCGCGTACGAAAGTGCTTTAAAGGCCAAACCGTTTTAAATTCAAAATCTCTCCATTTTCGTACTTTTTGACTTCTAAACTTTCACAACCGCTTTTACTTGATTCCGTATTGCAATTTTTTCACATTTTTGTGTGTCATTTACGACTCGGGGAGGATTTTTTGATTCTTTGTTGCCTAGCTTTTCAAATATTCAGCATAAAAGGTTTGTTTTCCGATCCCCACTTTATAATTGGTTGTAGTAAAATGCATTATCATTTTATAGTTGTTATCTGTGCTTGGCTTTGTTTTGTGTATGATATGGTAGTTTGTTTGCCCGTATTTAGTTGAAATCATGATTATTTGGGCTTAAAGAGTAAACTCCCATGTTGTAGGTCTTGCGGGGTGAAGTCTGAGTAACCTCGAGTTGTGCTAATTGTCAAATTTTACCCAATGATGGAGCGGTTGACGTCATTCTTTAGCGCAAAAGACATCAATTTATCAATTTTGGCCAAATTAGGGGAAGTCTGAGTACCCCAGGGGAATGGGTCATATTGGTCTTAGTTGAATTGCATTATCAATTCTCCAACAATGTAACTAGTACCCTCACTTCAAAAGAGATCCTTTTTCACTCGCAAGAGATATGACTTTCAAGTTTGTTAGTATTCGTTCAACACTTACTCTCAGAAAGTAACTTCAAGTATAGTTAATGCTCAATACCATAGGCTTGCCCTTATTTACATAGCTTAGAAACTCCAAACTAGTTACCAGGATCACTATAGGACTTTCTTAGCTTGTAACGTAGGCTCAGGGTTAGGTGTGGTACATTTGGGTACTTTTTAGTGACATTCTTCCCTCCTTGACATTACATTGGCTTTTTACCTTTTTTCTCAACCTATTTTTGGCATCCTTTCATTTTACTTTCTTTCCCTGGACTCTTTTGAACATAGATGTGACTTTTGACTTTGAGGCTCTTCTTTTTCACTTTCTTCTTTTTCTTTCACTTTTTTTTCTTTATTTCTTTCAGTACTTTTGCTTATCATCTTTTTTCCTCTTTTGCACACAGTCACACCTTTTACTTTTCAGTTTCTCTCTTCAACACACAACTCTTTTAATACCCTTTTTCTTCATGTTTCCTGTTTCACAGCCACCCTCAACTTATGTGTTTAGCATGAGTTGAGGTGCAAAATATCCGATGTCGGACCAGGGCCAAGATCATGGTAACTTTTTGAATTCGCCACCCTAAACTTAGGCTTTTGGCCTAAGTCAAGGTGCACATGTCCAAGGAGGGACCGGGGACAAGACAATTATTTTAGGGAAGGTGAGTTAGGTGATTCTAAAGAAATGGTCAATTTCAGTCTCAAATATTTGGATCAAAGGGAGCATTGTTTCATTTGGTTGGATCATTTTAGGCTTAAGTGGACTAATTTGAAAAAGAGCCTATGATCACTTCCCAACTTCTAGCCTAGATCATCTTAGCAAGACTAACGGGGAAAGTTCTAGATTGGCACATACTGTCTAAACATTAAACTTTTCTCACACACTCTTTGCACATTGTTTCATTATCATATTATCAGATTACCCAATTCAAGTTTTAGCTTAAGTTATGAAGTCAAATCAGTTCCTATCATGTCACATTGAGATGGAGCACATTTGACTTATCACACCTACAGATCTAGCACATTTCATCATTCTTGGACACATATCATTTTTTTCATGCATTTTATGCCATCATGCTTTCATTTTTCTACTTACTCCTACACATACAATCCTAAACATTCCGGGTTTTTTTTCATGCTTTTATGCCATCAAGCTTTCATTTTTCTACTTACTCCTACACATACATTCCTAAACAAGCCGATTCAACATAAATTTAAACAGTCTCTTGGGGAAAAATAACACAGACAAGAAAACCCTAAGAGAGGATTATGAGTTTGGTTACTCAGACATCACCTTATCAGTCACAATCCATTTACCTCACCCCTAAAAATATAAAGTGCAAGTGTCCCCAATGCACACAAAAAATATAAAAAGTAAAGGATCGGGGTGAAGCAAACCTGTGGCGCATATGCGCCGAAGACCACTCAAGAAGCGGGTGGGTTCGATTTCCCGAAACCTGCTGGTTCAACACGTGGAACTCCATCAGTAGCACTCCCATCTACCATCTCAGCATCCTCAGTAGTGTTATCACCAACTCTCAAGGCACCATCAATAGTTCTCACGCCGCTAGATGGGCCAACACCTACCTCCGTATCCCTCTGATGTCTAAGCTCCTCATCAACTATGGATACCCTCCGAGCCACCTCTGTCTGCTCTCGCTCCTTCTTCTTCATTCTATAGTCCTCAGCATCATCTAAAGCACGACTGGAGTAGGGCCGCTTCCCAACAGCACGGGAAGGCTCGAAACTGGGGGGCACTGGATTGTCGCCCGCTCTATCAGCATCAGAAGATGAGGCGGTGATGCCATTAGAACTGGAGCCAGAGCGGAAGTCGAATGCGTACTTAGAGCCAGCCGGTGATCTAATCGGTGTCGCCCCATCCTCAGACTAGGGGGTAGTGACCACGTCGGGAAACACCAGTTGGGCTTGATTGCTCGTAGTGCGAGGAGCATTAGGAGAGGTCCTGCAGTTGGGAGGAATGTAGTCAATGTCCTCCCTGTCCTCTGCAATGATCAAACGCAGCGAGGGAGAGACAAATTTCGATATTCCCTTTTCGATGTAAGTCAGAGCTTGATTAGAGGCCATAGTACATGTAGAAGCTTAGTTAGTACCAAAACAACCAAATAAAACACTCGGAAGAATTTTAGAACAACCAACGAATCAAAATGGAAACTTAAAAAAATCTGGCCAATAGCTGAACTACTGACCCACGGTGGGTACCTACGGTCCATCGCAGGATCGATGCTCCGTGGGTCTCCTCCGTAGGTAAGAGTACCCAAAATTGGGTCTCTAACGACAGTCCATAGTACACACTGTGGTTCAACACTTGGCAAAATAATTTGTGTGCTGCTGGCCCACGAACCTGACCCATGGTCCGTAGAATAACCTACGGTCTGTAGATGGGGTCTCGTGGGTCAGTTCTGTGCCAGATTTCAGATGGTTTAATTTTTGTGCCATTTCATTCAACAATTACAAACACATAAGGCCTACACATGCATTTCAACATGTAATATTGTAGTTCATTATCCTTAGGGTCTCATTTGACACAATTTTAATAGGTTAGCAAACCGAAACCTAAGAACCCTAAGTCAAAACTTCCAATTCGGCCTATTACTTAATTGATTCAGTTTTATGTAATTACACACTAACATACCATCATACGAAGGGTGTTTATAGCATACGATTTTACATACAAACACAAAATTAACAACCCAAGGTCACGTTCATTGTTGTGATTTCAAATGGAAACTCTGAATAACTTCAGAGTTCCTGAGAAATCAACATACCTTACAAGTATACAACAATGGTGACTGTGTGATTGCAATATACCTTTAGACCCTTTTTGCAAGCCTTTGACACCGAACCCGGACTTGTTGAATCATTGGGGAATGGGGATAAGGGATTTGTAAGAGAAATGGGTGATTTGTGAATTCAGGCAATTGAATGGGGACTTGATCTATGGGATATTGGGATTAAATGGAGTGATTGTGGAAGAGAAAGGGTTTTAAAATGGTTGGGAGGGAGTTTTGACTGTGGGGAATGAATTAAAAATGAATGATTTTATTTTATAAGGTGTCCGGGTCGGGTCGGGCAAACCCTAGGTTCTGGACCCACGAGACCCAGTCTACGGTCCATAGGTTGACCTACGGAACGTAGGTCCAGTCCGTAGGTCACTCTAACACTTATAATTTTGAGAAAACTTACCTGGAGTCTACGGACGCCATTCATGGTCCGTGGATGGACCCACGAACCGTCGATGGGGTCCGTAAGCCACTACACACCTATTTTTCTACAGATTGTGCCTTTCGCCCCTGCACAAGTAGCAACCATTAGGACTTTCTTTTTAAATTTTCTGGACACTTTTTAGACACGGACCCTATTCTATATCTAGCCAACACTAATACAAAAATAACACACCTATCTAAAGAGCTACAAAAATTAAAATAAGTGAATAAAACTCTTATAACAAAAAGAAAAACCTATAGTTGAATAGTTGTACATCTTGGGTTGCCTCCCAAGCAGCGCTTGATTTAACGTCGCGGCACGATGCATGCCTCTTGATTACTCAGACTTCATCAAGATAGTAGGCCTCGATCACTTCTTGCACACTCTCATATTTCCCATGTAGACCTTGATTCTTTGCACGTTCCCTTTGGACCTTGTTCCCTCCTTGTTCTCGAGCTCTACCACTCCATCTAGAAATACTTGAGTGACTCAGAATGGCCCGGTCCACTTGAACTTGAGCTTGCCAGGAAACAATCGCAGCCTTGAGTTGAATAGAAGAACTAGATCACCCACAACAAATTCGTGTTTTTCAATATTTTGATCATGATACTTCTTCATCTTCTCCTTGTACAAGGCTGAAATTTCATAAGCTTTTAAGCAAAACTCATCAAGCTCATTCATGTCATTCACTCTATGACTCCATACGGCGGCCCAATCAAAATTCAACTTCTTAAGTGCCCACATAGGCTTATGCTCTAGCTCTACCGGCAAATGGCATACTTCCCATATACAAGTTTGTAGGGGCACATACCTATGTGAGTCTTGAATGACGTGTGATAGGCCCATAGAGCATCATCAAGCCTCCTTGACCAATCAGTTCTATTGGCGTTCACAGTCTTTGCAAGGATTTGCTTTATCTCTCTGTTTGACACTTCAACTTGCCCACTAGACTGCGGATGGTAAGTAGTGGATACATTGTGACGGACTCCATATTTATCTAGCAACGCCTTGAACAACTTATTACAAAAGTGGGAACCTCCACGCTGATAATCGCCCTAGTTGTACCAAATCTGGAGAAGATATTCTTTTTCAGGAATGCGGTGACACTTTTCCCTTCATTGTTTGAAAGTGCATTTGCCTCTACCCATTTCAACACATAATCAACCAAAACAAGAATATACTTCATCCCATGTGAATCCACACATGGACCTATAAAGTCAAGGCCCCATACATCAAACAACTCAATCCCCAATATTGGATTAATAGGTAGCTCTTGCCTCTTTGAAATTCCTCCTTCTCTTTGGAAACGATCACAAGACTTGGCGAAATCATGAGCATCTTGGTGGATGGTAGGCCAATAATACCCACACTGCAAGATTTTATGAGCAGTCCAAATACCTTTATGATTCCCACTAACAGGCGATGAATGACACGCCTCTAGTATACACATCATCTCAACCTCGGGCACACAACAACGAATAATCCAATCAGCACAAATACGGAACAAGTAAGGCTCATCCCAAAAGAACTTCTTCACATCATGCATAAACTTTTTCTTTTGGTGAAAAGGCAAATCCGATGGGACCAGTTATCTTGCCAAGTAGTTAGAAAAGTCTGCGAACCAAGGAATAAGATCATGAAAAGCAGCCAATACCTGTTCATCTGGAAAAACATCATTAATTTCCTCCCCATCTCCTAGCTTGAGCATAGCTTCCTCCTCTAATTTGGAAAAATGATCGGCAACTTGATTTTCTGTCCCCTTTCTATCTTTCACCTCAAAATTGAACTCTTGCAACAACAATACCCATCAACATTGGTGTTGCATCCTTTTTAGCCATTAGATACCTCAATGCAGAATAGTCAGTATGCACTATGACCTTAGTACCAAGCAAGTAGGATCAAAATTTCTCAAATGTGAAAACCACAGTAAGGAGTTCTTGTTCAGTCACAATATAGTTCTTTTGAGCCACATTCAGATCTTTTCTCGCATATTAAATAGGATGAAGAATCGTCTCTCGCCTCTGTCCCAATACCACACCAAGTGCCACTTCATTCGCATCACACATCACTTCAAACGATTGCCCCCAATCCAGTGAAATAGTGATTGGTGTGGAAACTAGCTTTGCTTTTAACTCTCCAAATGCTCTTAGACAAGCATCATCAAAATTAAACTTACACTCCTTTTCGAGCAATTTGCACAATGGCTGTGCAATTTTGGAGAAATTCTTGATAAAGCACTTATAAAAGCCTGCATGCCCAAGAAAACCTCTAACACCTTTAACAGAGATAGGTGGTGGAAGCTTTTCTATTACCTCAACTTTAGCTCTATCAACCTCAATACCCTTCTCAGAACTTCGATGACCCAGCACTATCCCCTCTTTCACCATGAAGTGGCACTTTTTCCAATTGAGCACAAGATTGCACTTTTCACACCATTTCACTACCTTGGCCAAATGTATCAGACAACCATAAAATGAGTCACCTACCACAAAGAAATCATCCATAATTACCTCAATAGTTTCCTCCACCATATCTAAAAATATCGACATCATGCAACAGTGGAAGGTCGCTGGAGCATTACACAACCCAAATAACATCCATTTCAAGGAGAAAGTCCCATAAGGACAAGTGAAAGAGGTCTTCTCATTGACTTCTAGAGCAATGGAGATCGGACTGTAGCCCGAATAACCATCAAGAAAGCAATACCAACCTTTACCTGCAAGTCGATCTAGCATCTGATCCATGAACAACTTAGCAAAGTGATCAATTTCTGTCCAAGCATTCAATTTCTTATAGTCCATGCATACTCTCTATCTAGTCACTTTCTGCATCGTTACAAGCTCGTTTTTCGCATTAGGAACCACAATAATCCCACCTTTCTTAGTAACACACTGAATAGGATAGACCCAACTACTATATTGTATAGGGTATATGCCTCCAGCATCCAACCACTTGATGATTTCCTTTTTCACTACCTCTTGCATAGACGGATTTAGTCTCCTTTGGTGCTTGATACTAGGCTTGTGGTCAGACATGAGTTGGGTTTTACGAGAACAAATGTCTGGAGGATTCCTAATAATGTCAGCAATAGTCCAACTAATAGCCCTCTTGAACCTCTTCAACACAGAAACCAATGCCTGAACTTGTACCTTACTCAAATCAGCCCCAATAATGACCGGTAAATTACCATATCTCCCCAAGAATATATACCTCAAATGCGATGGTAGAGCCTTGAGCTCCAATTTTGGAGCCTCTTCAACAGACGGTTTTACGGGTGGAGAGTCGCTATTCTTCATATCTAGCTCCAATTTCTTTGGTTTGGAATAGAATTAGAACCTATCAAGTGTGGAGACTAATTCATCATAGTATTCAATACCATCACCCTCAAAATTCATCATTACCGTTGCCAGTGCATCAACACCCAACCTCTCTTCAATAGACACATCAGAACTTCGCTCCACCATATGATTCACCACTGATACTGACTTGAGTTCGCTTTCCTTCTTCATAGACCTATAGATGTTGAAAGTTACTTCTTCATTATTCAATTGGAACTTCATCAGCCCTCTCTCCATATCGACCAAGCGCGCCCAGTAACAAGGAATGGTCTACCTAGGATGATGGAACCTCAAAATTAACCTCAAAATCAGGTATCACAAAATCCTCTGGAAAAATAAATGACTCCACTTTCACAAGAACATCTTGGAGAACACCAATGGGATTTTTAACAGTTCTATCGGCCATGAGTAGTCGCATCGCAATCATTTTTTAAGCCCCTACACCCAACTTCATGTAGCTGGACAATGGCATCAGATATATGCTAGCACTCAAATCATACAATACCTTTCTAAAATGCAACAACCCAATGGTACAAGTAATAGTGAAAGAACTAGGATCCTCTTTCTACACAAGTGACTTAGTAGCAATAGCACTGTAATGTTGCAACCTCTCATAATCTTCCAAACTAACAGTCCTCCTTTTAGTCACCAAATTCTTCATGAACTTCGCATACCTAGGTATCTACTCCAAAGCATCGATCAACGGAACATTAATGGACAACTGCTTCAGCATAGTAATGAACATGCGGTATTTTCCTTCTTCATTCTTCCTTACCAACCTCTGTGGGAATAGAGGTGTTCTAGGCATGGAAACAACTTTTTGGGTTATCTCCGCTTCTTTCGTTGTAGAATTCTTGGATTCTCCAGTAACTTCAATCTAATCTTCATCTCTATCTACCACAATTCCAACCTCAGACGGCATAAGGGGATCAATGGTTTGTTTACCTTCGCGAGTAGTGACTTCCATACAATGCCCATCATTCGTCGGATTCTAGATGGTGTTGCTAAGAAATGTGTCAGGCTAACGCGGGTTCATAGTAGTTGACAACTGATTAAACTGTTGCTCAAGTTTCTTTATCGACACAGTATGGGCATCAAGTTTTTGACCGATTCCTGACAACTCATTCCACATCTCTTTCACATTCTCATCAGTCGAATCAAACTTCTCAATCATCTTTTGTATCATATCCTCAATCTGTGACATACTACTCCCAGCTTTCTTATTACCAGATTCCTGATTTACATGTGGAACATACGTCCTAACTCTCTCATATTTGTTGCCATAGTTTTTCCAGTTGTAGTTGTTGTCGAGATTGTAGTTACCATCCCGGACATAGTTACCCTCTCGATTGTAGTTACCATAGTTCTGACCTTGGTTTCCTTGCCCTTGGCGCCAATTATCCGAGTTGGAACCTTGGGCTTTGGCTCGGAAACCCCACGTCTGATCATTTACCAAATAAGCATCTTTCTCATAGTAGCATTCCTGAACCTGTGGTGGTGGAGTTCTAGTCAAGTAGTTTACCGCATTCACCTTTTCTGCACCTTCGCTCACATGCTTCAACACCATCCCAACTTTTGTCCTCATCTAAGCCATCTCCTCACGAATCCCATCGGCAGATTGACTAGGCACAACTTGAACTGCAAATGTGCTTCTTCAAGTGTCTGACTTTCAAGTGCTCCATGCTTTATTATTTAGGGAAATCTTTTTCAGTTTCGCAACGATCTCCTCAAAAGTGGACTCACCATATGATCCTCCAACAATAGTATCAAGCACAGCCTTACCATTGTCATCTTGACCTCTGTAGAAATACTCCTTCAGTGACTCATCGTCAATGCGGTGATTTGGAATACTTCTTATGGATGCAGTGAACCTATCCCATGAACTACTCATAGACTCTCTAGGTAATGCCATAAAGTTGTTAAGTTTGTCTTTCTGGTTCAACTTCTTAGACAATGGGAAGTATTTTTCAATGAACACCTTATGCAATTGGTCCCATGTGTGAATTGAGTTATACGGAAGCTCAGAAAACCACACTGCAGCTTCACCGATCAATGATAGAGAGAAGACTCTCAACCCTATGACGTTCATATCCAACTCCAGTCTCCCCAAAAAAATATTGTAGACGCTCCTCAACATGGCAATGTGCCATGTGCCATGTGAATGTTCCGAAGCCATACCAGAAAATAATCCCCTTGTTTTAAGCATCTGCATCAAACTGCTAGTCACCACAAATGTATGCCCTGGAGGTAAGGGAGGGAGAACAACAAGTCCTTCAGATTCAATGGTATTGAAGTGGACCATGTAATTATCACACAGTCTTGGTTCTGGTGGATCTTGTACCCTCAATGCATGTCCAAGTAAATTAACACCAGGAACCTGAGCATTCTCATTACCAACACCTTCCGCATGTTCTTCTATGATTCGATTATTTTGGACCCCTTGATTATCCTTCTTTCTCAAAGTTTTGCTCAACTCTGGATCGTATTGGGTCAATCGTTCGCCTCGACTCTGTGTACTTGGCATACACTAGAGTAGAAACCTGAAGAAAACAAAAACAAAAGTAAACATAAAATTAGGAAATATTTGACTAAAGTTCAATAATGTAGTTAAACTTAATCTAAAATCCTTCTTCCACGGCAGCGACGCCAAAATTTGATACGCTTAAATTACGCATCCCTAAAGAACTATAAGCGATCGTTGTCAAATAAAGAACCCAACTTGTAGGTTGGGGTTGATCCCACGAGGAATATGGTTCAGACTTAAACTTTACTAACAATTATATTCTTTTAGTAAAACTATTTCTGAAACAATTAATTAAGGGGGCGGATTTGTGTAAGAAAAATAACCGATTGTTGTTTAAGTAACAAGTGAGCAAGATTCAAACCTTGAGTTATCAATAAGAGAGAGAAACTAGGGTGTATGTGTTCCCCATAAGCTCTTAACACTGTAATCCTAATAATAGTAATCCTTTTCCTAGTATTTTACATGCAAAGTTGGTAAGATGTGTATCCCTAAGTGATTGGTCCTCCAAATAGGGAATTTCACTCCACACCTTAGTCTGATTACGGGTGTATACTTTACTAAACCTTACCTTTACCTCAGATTACAGATCACATCAATGTATGGCTTATTTTTCACCGTCGCACGAATTGACATTAGACTATTAAATAGTATCATACTAAATCTTTGTTGATAATTATTTTCTTATTAACTACCTCCATTGTTTTGCAAGTATCAACAAGGCGAGTTCTAACACGTGCACTCGTTAAAAAGACTTCTAAGAGAAAGAATTACCAATGCATGCATCAACACTATTCAAGAATTACTTAGTTATTATTCATACGTTGTTAATCGCTCATGGTTCCCACAACCCTAGTTGTGGATTTAGCTACTCATGCTTGAAAGAACACAATTCATGTTTTGATAATAAGAATTCATGAACTTACATTTTGAGTAGAAGAAACCCGAAATCTCGAATTGAATTCCAAAGCAAAAATCTTATAAACCAAAATTCGGAAATCAAATTACCAAAGTTTGCAAGTTAATTCCCAAGAAAGTATCAAGAACTAAAAGTAAACAATAATGTCTAACCCCCCAAAAAAGAGGTTTACATACCCTATTTATAAAAAAACATGTCCTAAACAAAAAGGAAACAAAATAAGGAAATAAACTTCTGGGATGCGCCTTTGATCGACCACTCGACCTACGGACTGTGGGTCGACTTACGGTCCGTAGGTCCCCACCGTTGGTCAACACTTGGAACTTTTCTGCAAGACCTGGAACCAACATTCTCTGATCATCCTCAAATAATGTGCAGAACGGATCGTAGGTTGACCTACGGTCCTTGGTTCCTCTTCTATGGCTCTACAATTCGGATTTTCATTACGTACTGAACTTCAACTCTCTGAACACCTACGATGGATGTGCAGGATGGCCCGTGGGTCAACCTACAGTCCGTGGATCGCTTCGTAGTTCCATACTTGATCAGACTTCCCTGATACTCCTATCTACGTCTTCCCATCGACGGACCGTCATAGGACCTACGGTCCGTAGGTCCCTTCGTGGGTTTAAACTTCTAAAGATTTTTAACTGTCATCTCGCTCAATCGCGTCCAAGCCTATTTCCTACAAATATAACACATAAAACATTATTTCCAATAAAAAATAGCTCTAAAAAGACACAACTCTTAAGTGAAATGCATCAAAAATAGCGTAAACTCACGGTTTATCAGAAAACCTTTCTATGAGGGTTGATACTATTGAGTAGAGCCAGGGCCTACTGTTGTTGTGAGGGACTTGAAGTCCAATGTTGTTGAGTTGAAGAGAGATGTGGACGAGTTGATGTCCAATGACCTATCGATGCTGTTCAGTACAATGGAGATTCCTGAAGTCCCAAGCTTAGATATTCAAGCTAGTTCTGAGGTTCCTCCGAATTCTATCACAGATGAGATTAAAATTGATAATGATGATGCTGAATCCAAGGCTGAGACAGATGAGGAGCAGCTAGGTGTTCAAGATGAGACTCTGTACAAGGATTTGACAGACTTGGAAGGTGCCATGTTCAAGACAGCTAATCAGGCATCGCACTGGACATTTATATGTTAGGCTCTAGTAGAGCTAAGGATATTGTGGAGTCGGGCATTGATGCCCAGACAGAGGGAGTGGTGATATGTAGACTTCACCACAGGCCTAGCCTAGAAGGATGACTCTTTTGTCTCATTTTCTGTTAATTTTTAGACTATTTTAGTTTTTCTTTGAATTTGAGGACAACTGCTTATTTTTGTTGGCGGGGTTGTTTTTATGAACATCGTTTGTTGTTGGTTTTGGTTTTGTGAACATTAGAGATTATTGGTGTTTATATATAAATCTTGGTTGTTAATCCATTTGAGTCCATTGTTTGTATTGTGCAAATGGTTTTGAACCGATTTTTTAAAAAATGCCACCTCTTTTGTGTTGGATTGTGGGGTTCTCTTTCATTTTTGAGTGTCGATTGTTGTCAATGCCGATGACTTGAATAGTGCTCTCAATTGAACAACATGAATGTGCAGCTACAATAAGGCAAACTGAGTTACATAGGCCATATGTGAACTCTTAGCATCTCGTTGTGACTAGCTGGTTGACGATTAAGTCTCTTGTGATGAACATTGCACTCTATCTAGAAAGTATGGAGTCTTGTTTGATAATTTCATTGAATGCCTTGTATGGTTAGGTTGGCTTGAATATTATGCTTCATACACCTAGAATTTTACACCGTTGGTCCGATTGATTAAGTGAGGCAAGCAATTGAGATAATCTTAGGCAAAGGTTTTGAAGAGTGAACCAAATTGATGACATCTATTTGTGGCCACCTTGTGAGAAGTGCGAACCTTGCTTGGCACCTTTTGAGCCTATCATTTTCCTTAGAAGAAACATAAACAACTTTGACCCTTTTTTGTCCCATCATGTATAACCTTCGTGAAGTTTTGGTGCATTTGAATAGCCAACTTAGGCCAAAAGCCTAAGTTGGGTGTGTAGTGAAAAAGGAGGAAAATAAAAAAGTGTGAAAAATTCCCCGTGTTGAATGATTGTTTTGAAAGAGATGGAACCCCTTCATGTAAAAAAAAGAGAAAGAAAAGAAAGAAACAAAAAAAGGTTAAGATTAAAAAGACTGGAAACGAGAAAAAGCTGTGAAATAAAGTGTGTGAAAGAAGTAAAAGAAATGGGGTATCGAATGAGTTTTGCCTAAATGGAATAAGAGGGGAAATTGTAAACATGTTTGAATGTGAAAGAGTAGGAGAAGAAGTGATTTTCAGGCCATACTTCATGAAGGTAGAAGCCACTAAGACAAAATGACCATACCTTTACACCCAACCCCATTAGAAGACTTGAAAAGACCTTTGTGATCTTGAGTGAGATGAAACGAATGTTGATTGGAAAATAAGGGCAAACCTATGAGTAAAATTCTGCATGTGTTCATCTTTGTGAGTGTGAGAGTTGTATTTTATTCCGGGACCTTAAATTGTTGAGGAATTTTGTGAGTATGCATTCATCCTTTTTGTGAGGGCATTTGAATGCTTTTGTGGAGCTTTAACTTGCATTTGAAGCAAGCATTGTGAGCTTGAGTATACATGATAACAGTGAGTCACAATATGAAACTTTGAGTGCACAATTGAACATTATATTTGTAGTTTGAACCTGTTTTGTGCATGTGCGTTGCATCTTGAGTAGTACTGTTTGTAAACATCCTTGTTGAACAAATTGATCTTAAGTTTTACTCGAGGACAAGCAAAAGTTTTAGTTGGGGGTGTTAATGAGTCTCAGATTTCAATTCATTGAGGGCTTTGTTTTCATAGTTTCAATTTCCACAAATGCCTAATTTATGCTCTAAACTGATGTTAAACTGTTGATTTGCAGCAATGAAGGCAAAGGAGCAAGGCAAGGACACTACCAAACAAAAAGAAGCAAAAAAAGATGAAGAACTTCAGCAAGGTAATCTTGGTGATCACCAAGACCACTCAGCAAACCGCCGAGTTGCTCTTTAGCTCGCCTAAAGTTCCAGCATGCCAGCCCTGGGGAAGAACCTACTTGGCGAAAGAATTAGATAGTCACCGCCGAACGACTAGTGACATCAACCTCGATCGCCTAAACTCACAGAACCCTGAGGACAAAAAGCCAAGAAAAACCGGCGATGGACTGGAGTGAAGGGCGCATCGCTAAACTTGTTAGAGATGCACGACTAACCTCGCCTTATGGTCCTGCATGCCTGAATTTGGGGAACTACAAACTAAATTTCAAAATGATCTTTTATAACTTTTGCACGGTTGAAAAGAATATTGAGTAGTTCATATTGTTCCTGAGTACTTTTTTCGATTGTAGAACCTTTCTGAAGGAGTTTTTTCAAGTAGATTGCAATTGGGTTTTTGATTTAACTTGATTTGGAGCATTGTAGACACTTTGGAATCATTACCCAGCTTATGGCTAATATAGTTGGTAATTGTTTCTTTTTTTATGATGTATAAATAACACCCCAATTCTTGCAGTGTGATCATGTGATCATTGGTGTAAGGGTGCATATAAGAGTTCACCTTTCAATAGACACCATAACACATCATATTCATAGCTATACATGTAGAGTGTGTGTGTGCGCATATTGGTCATCATAGTGACATATTAGCAACAACATTGATATTGAGTGTTCTTCCCTTAAAGGGATCACAACACATTCACAATGTCCCCAATTCATGAGCAATTCACATATAAAGCCCTTAGGGATTCTAGACCACACACCCATACTTCATCATAGGAG
>JAJOOI010004774.1:0-73083 GCA_029582585.1 Solanum bukasovii
ACAAAGAGAATTTTTGGAGAGGATGAGTTCTTTTGGGATTTTAGAATAATGGATTGGATGATTAGAATAATGGATTGGATGACTTGATTTGGTTACTTAAAAACCTTATATAGTTATCTAATTTAGTGTAAAACGACGTTACTTAATATTAATGAAAACCGGAAAACCCCGTATTACCCCTAAGTATAATTGCCAAAAGCCAGTTTCAGGCCTCACCCATGACCCCACAACCATGGTCCATGGATGGACCCTCGTGGTGTGCTGGTTAACCATGGGTTGAGGTTCTTAGGCCTAGTTTTGCACGCTTGAACCATGACCCCTCACCTACGGGGCGTGGGTCACCTCCGTGGGTCACTTCCATGCAGCCTTCTAAGGGTTTTTCCTCAAGGACCCATGGCTGGTCCTTAGGGGGTCGTACCTTGATGTTCTAACATGAAACCCTATATTTTTATGTATGGGGAGGTACGTTTACGACTCTAACCCTCATGTTAAGCTCTAGTTTAACCTACTAGTTTCTAGAGTGTTAAAATATATCCCCCTTGAGAACATTCATACTCGAATGATGATCTAGACACCTTACCAAATAAAAGACTCAAAACTAGCAGCCCATCATGCATGAAACATCAAAATAATGCACAATTCAAAGGAGGAAACTTCTACTCCATCTTAAACATAATCAATGCAACACAAGGAAGTAGGAACTACATCTAACAACCCATTATGCATGAAACTCAATATTTCTCATATTCATAGGAGGAACTACCTTCTCCAACTAAAAGCATGTTCAACACAATATCATGGAGCCAATATGCAATCACTCTCAAAAGCATACTAAAGCATGTTCATCAACACATCTCATGAAGTCAAATAGGCAACTCATACTGTATGCACAACAACATGAGGAACTTAAATCATGAAAACTCATTTTCTTACAAATCATGAATTTCTCAAGAACATGCATAACATAAGGAAATCATGGAAAAACACATACTTACATAAGTCCCAAAATTACTAAAACTCAAGAGGAACTACTTACCTCAAGCTTGAATAGGATTAGAAGGAAAGAGATGAGGATATTGGGACTTCATATCGGCCTCGGCCTCCCAAGTAGCACCCTCAACTAATTGATTTCTCCATAAAACCTTCACGGAAGCTATTTCTTTGTTTCTCAATCTGATGACTTGTCAGTCTAGGATATCTACTAGAACCTCTTCATAAAAAATAATTTTGTCAATTCCCAACCCTTCTAGAGGAATAATGGATGCCGGATCTCCAATACACTGTAACACCCTGGGATCTTGTAGGCTAGCCTAGGATTTAGTGTGTGGGGTTAACAATCCTTGGTTGAGGTCAAGAGCCTAAGGGACCTAGGATTCACTAAGGAAAAATATTTCCTCCCCAAGCCAAGTTAGCGAGGGGCAGCATGGTCACCCAAGTAACTTGGCGAGTCGCCAAAAATCACTTAGGGTCGCCTAGTGGGCTGTCCCCATGGCCTACCTGCTGGAAATTTGGGCGAGCTAGGTCGGGACTCGCCAACTTGGTTGGCGCATCGCCCAAAGACCCTCCCCATCGCCTCGTAGGCTGCCACAGTGAGAAAGCATTCTGGAAATTTGGCGGACCAAGGGTCCACTTGGCGAGTCACTAAGTGCCCTTGGCGAGCTAAAACGTGCATGGTCGGCAGTTTTAACTGGGAGTCTTAGGGGTCTTTTGTTATTTTTTCCTAAATTGATACTACATTGTTTCATTCTTTCCCCAGTAAAGTACATATGATTTTTAGACTCAATTTTCCCCCAATTAAGTCATTCTCCCTAGAATCTAAAGAAAATCCAATACTTCATCCCCTCCAAAGAAAATTCTCTCTCTAAAACTTCAAGGAAGAAAAAGATGAAAGAAGGTGGAGCTAGGGTTCAATAATCAAGTTCTTCTCACCAAATTCATTGGATTCCGTTGTTAAGGTATGATAGTCCTTCATCCATGGATAGTCTTCATCCATGGAGTCCCTCCAAGTTCAATTTCAAAACTAGTGATTTCCCCAAAAGTTAGGGTTTGACTTCAATCTCATGGGTTCTTTCCAAAAACATTTCTAATGATTGATTCATGATATTATGTATAAATTGATGATTTCCTACAATTTTTATGTTTAATTACCCAAGGACCCATGAAACCCCATATTCCCCAATTTTGACCCTGTGATGTGGGTGAATTGTAGAAAGAAGAGTATTATGAGATGCTTATAGTATTAATAGTAATTGAATCATGTTATCATTCATGTCTAATGTAGTAATTATAGATAGGTTGATTGAATGTGATCTATGGTACTTGAAGGGCAAAGTATGAGAATTATGTATGTTATGAGGCTTATGTATATGCATTTAGATCACTTTGAGAGTAAAGTGAATATAATTATGATCTAATTGTTGTGTTGATTGTATGATTATCCTCATTTACACACTTATGTATGAATATGATATGATGTGAAAGGTTTGTCACATGTAGTGATTCTAAGTTTGGAAGACTTGTCTATGAACTTTAGTATGAGTTATGGTGGATTGAGTGTCAAGACATTCTTCCATAATTATGAACTTAAGTCAAGACTTAATATGAACTCAATGGGATTTAATGCTTAGCACCGAGTGGATATGATTATGAGATGGAAGCTTATACGATAGTTGAGTCTGGCTTCCCAATGGTTCCTTCTACCTTAGTTGAGTCCGGGTTCCCAAGGTATGTATCTCATAAGATGGAAACCTTATACCTTAGTCGAGTCTGGGTTTCTAGTATCAATCTCCTTATCCCATAACTATGTGCCCACATAGGTCTTTAGCTAGTGGATCCACCTAAGCTAAGAGTATGGTTCTACCTTAGGCAAGTAGGACAACCCCTTTTCGGTGTGTGGTAGACACCGGATTCCATGGTAAGCTCTCATGGTCTATGTCAGTTAAGGCTAATCTCCCACTATGATAATATGAACAAGAATACGAATTATGAACTATGGTTACTCACAAGCTTTCCTTAGTGTGGCTAGGATTATGGGATCTTATTCATGCATTGCACAAGGATGCTCTGAGAGTATTTATGGTATGTTTCCATTATGTTATGAGGATTTATATGTTGAGTATGCTTACGACTTATGATTTTACACTAATCTTCATGATGAATCTTACACTTGGTAAAGTGCATGCTTTTCAACTAAAATGTCCTTTTAGCATGTTTTCAAAGTTTTATGCATGGCTATCATACTTAGTGCATTTTTGTACTAACCCATATTTCCTCTACATTTTTTCACAAAATGTAGGGCCCTGTTCTTAAGGTGGTCATCCTTTGATTCAAGCTTCGATTTGACTATTCCCCTAGCTTGTGACGAGTCCTCATGATTCAAGGATAGATGCTTTCATTTGAGTTTCATGCTAGTACTATCATTTCGGATTATGTTGTTTTGGCCTGTGACACTATTTTGACTCAAGTATTGTAATATATGGCTATTTGAGACAAAGTCTAGACTTTCAATTTTCTTTTATAAAGATATTTAGACTTAAATGTGTTTTTACTCTTATTGTTTTAATGCTTTATGTTATGATATGCTAAGTGGCTTGCATGGTGCCTTTAGGCGTATTATATCCCTTGTTACGTCTAGGGGGTACCCTTGGGTCGTGACAAACTTGGTAATCAGAGCACAAGGTTTAAAATGATTATAGGATGATGTCTCATAAGCTACGTCTAGTAGAATCTTGTTCAAAAGTGTGAAGCACGCCACATTTATGAATGAGAGGCTATAAGATGTTAAGAAATTTCACTTCTTTCACTATTTTAAGTCGTTCCTTAGAGTTTAACAATATAAAAGTCCCTCTCATAATCTTTTTCTTGTGTCTTCAGGAAATGAATACACGAAGGGCTAACACGAGAAGGGTGGAAGAGGGCAATGTGAATCAAGGAGCTCCTCCTCAAGGTAACCAAGCTCCTAAAGATAATCAAGTTCCGGTTGATCTGATGATTGAAAATGTGACCCATGCGGAGTTTCGGTTTACTATTCAAAAGTTGGCTCAAGTCGTGATGGCTCAGGCCAATAGAGAAGTGGTAGCTCCAGTAAATCCTAATATGAGTTTCGCGGCTTCTAGATTGAGGGATTTTGCAAGGATAAACCCTCTCGTATTTCTTGGTTCCAAAGTGGGAGATGATCCTGAAGAATTTGTGGAAGAAGTTTATAAAATAAGTGATGCCATGGGGGTGACTTCGGTAGAGAAAGCGGAGTTAGATGCCTACCAATTGAAGAGTGTGGCTTAAATATGGTATACTCAATGGAAGAACAATAGGTCGGTAGGAGCGGGTCCAATAGAGTGGGAAGTATTCAAATCGGTGTTCCTTGATATGTTCTTTCCCCGAGAGTTGAGGAAAGCTATGGTGGAAGAATTTGTTAACCATCGTCAATGAGGTATGAGTGTTCAAGAGTATTCTCTAAGGTTTACTCAATCGTCCAAGTATGCACCGGCTTTGGTGGCGGATTTGAGATATATGATGAGTAGGTACTTGACGGGTGTGTCTAGATTGGTAAGAAAAGAATGTCGTTCGGCAATGCTTCATGATAATATGGATATCTCACGTCTTATGGTTTATGCCCAACAAATGGAGGATGAGAAACTCCAACACAAGAGTAGAGAGATGAAAAGAGTTAGAACCGGTGATGGGAATTTCTCCAAAGCTAAGTTCGATGGACAAGGTCGACAAAGGTTCAAGCAAAGGTTCTCCAATCAAGGCTCCTCTTGTGCTCCAAGGGTCGACAAGTATAGTGTTTCCAACCCTAAACCTCAAGGAGGGAATAGTGGTGGTTCTTATGTTGCTAGGCCTAATTGTGCAAAATGTGGTAAAATGCATGATGACAAGTGTCTTGTTGGTACCGATGGGTGTTTTAGTTGTGGGAAGGTTGGTCAGAAGATGAGAGATTGTACAATTTTCAAGGTCAAGGGAAAGGAAGATAAACAAGCTCCTCCAAGCGGTTCCAATGCCAATGCTCAAAAGTAAACCCGTTTTTATGCTCTTCAATCCCGAGGTGACCAAGAGAGCGCTCCAAATGTTATGACCAGTATGTTAAAAGTATTTTCTATTAATGTATATTCCTTGTTAGACCCCAGTGCCACCTTATCTTTTGTGACACCCTTTGTGGCCATGAAGTTTGAAATAATCCCCGAAGTGTTAGTAGAACCTTTTTTCGGTCTCTACCCTGGTTGGTGACTCGGTAGTGGAAAAAAGAGTCTATAGAAGTTGTTCCATTTCCTTTTCCTATGGAGTTACTTTGGTGGATTTGGTAGAGTTAGACTTGTTAGACTTTGATGTGATTTTGGGTATGGATTGGTTCCATGCATGTTATGCCTCAATAAATTGTAGGACTCAGGTGGTTAAGTTCCAATTTCCAAACGAGCCTATCTTAGAGTGGAAGGGGAGAAATTCTATCCCTAGAGGTCAATTTGTTTCTTGCCTTAATCTAGGAAAATGTTCTCCAAAGGGTGCATTTACCATCTTGTTAGGGTGATGGATATTGAGTTCGAAACCCCTTCTCTAGAGTCGGTTCCGATAGTAAATGAGTTTTCGGACGTTTTCCCCAATGATTTGCCCTGTATTCCTCCTGAGTGAGAAATATATTTTGGCATTGATCTTTTACTGGATATGCAACCTGTCTCCATTCTTCCTTATAGAATGGCTCCGGCCGAGTTGAAAGAGTTAAACGAGCAACTAAGGGATTTGCTAGATAAGGATTTTATCCGAACAAGTATCTCTCCATGGGGTGCTCCGGTGTTGTTTGTTAAAAAGAAGGATGGGTCTCTTAGAATGTGCATTGACTATTGTCAATTGAACAAAGTGACCGTTAAGAATAAATATCCCATTCTGAGAAGTGATGACTTGTTTGATCAACTTCAAGGGGCTAGCTATTTCTCCAAAATTGATCTTCGTTCGAGTTATCACCAATTGAGGGTGAGAGGGGTTGATATTCCTAAGACGACCTTTAGGATCCGATATGGTCACTATGAATTTGTGGTTATGTCATTTGGGTTGACAAATGCCCCGGCGACATTTTTGGATTTGATGAATATGGTGTTTAGGCAATACCTTGATATGTTTGTGATTGTGTTTATTGATGATATTTTGATATATTCAAGGAGTGAGAATGAACATATGGACTATTTGAGAATTGTATTGCAAGTTCTTATAGACCAACAACTTTTTGTAAAGTTTAGCAAGTGTGATATTTGGTTAAGGTATGTAGCTTTCCTTGGTCATATTGTGTCAAGCAAGGGTATTGAGGTAGATCCTAAGAAGACGGATGCGGTCAAAAGTTGGCCTAGACCTCTAACTTCTTCCGACATTAGAAGCTTCTTAGGTTTGGCCGGTTACTATAGGAGGTTTGTTGAGGGGTTTTCCTCCATTGCTTCTCCGTTGACGGCTTTGACTCAAAAGAAGGATAAATTCAAGTGGTCGGAGGCTTGTGAGAAAAGCTTCCAGGAATTGAAAGATAGACTTACTTCTGCTTTGGTGTTGACCTTGCCGGAGGGTACATATGGTTTTGTTGTATATTGTGACGTCTCTAGAGTGGGGTTGGGATATGTCCAAATGCAAAACGGGAAAGCAATTGCCTATGCTTCAAGGCAACTTAAAGTACATGAGAAGAATTATCCGACCCATGATCTTGAATTAGCGGCGATGGTATTTGCCTTGAAAATATGGAGAGATTACTTGTATCGGGTCCATGTGGATGTTTTCACCAATCACAAGAGTCTTTAATATGTGTTTAGTAAAAAAAACTTGAATCTCCGATAAAGAAAGTGGTTAGAACTTTTGAAGGATTATGACATGAGTGTCCTTTGCCACCCCGACAAAGCTAATGTTGTAGCGGATGCACTTAGTAGATTATACATGGGTAGTGTGGCTTATGTAGAGGATCAAAAGAAAGAATTGGTTAGAGAGGTGCATAGATTGGCCCGGTTAGGTGTCCAACTAGTGGATTCCACCAAGGGTGGATTCATGGTCCATAATGGTTCCGAATCATCCTTTGTGATAGATGTGAAGGCTAAGCAAGAACTTGATCCCTTATTAGTTGAGTTGAAAGAGTCGGTACTCAAGAAGTCCGCCGAGGCTTTCTCCTAAGGGGGATATGAGGTACTTAGGTACCAAGGTCAATTTTGTGTTCCAGATGTTGATGGTTTGAGGGGAAAAAATTCAGAAGAAGCTCATAGTTCTCAGTATTCTATTCATCCGGGAGCTATCAAGATGTACGTGATCTACGTAAAGTCTATTAGTGGAATGGAATGAAAAAGGATATTGCAGGATTTGTAGCCAAATGTCCAAATTGTCAGCAAGTTAAGCTTGAGCATCAAAGGCCGGGAGGCTCATTACAAGATATATCAATCCCCACTTGGGAATGGAAGAGGTGAATATGGATTTTATTGCAGGTTTTTCCTCGTACTCGTAGGCAACATGATTCTATTTTGGTCATTATAGATAGGATGACAAAATCAATCCACGTCATTCCCGTCAAGGTTTCTCATTCAGCGGAAGACTATGCCAAGTTGTATATAAGAGAGATAGTGAAGTTGCATGGGGTCTCTTTATCTATTATTTTGTATCAGGGTACTCAATTTACTTCACACTTTTGGAAGTCATTCCAAAATGGGCTTAGTACTAAGGTCAAGTTGGGCACGACTTTTCATCCCCAAACAGATGGTCAAGAGGAACGCACCATTTAGACCTTATAGGACATGTTGAGGGCATGTGTTATAGATTTTAAAGGTAATTGGGATGACCACTTGCCATTGATAGAGTTTTCCTACAATAATAGTTATCATTCTAGTATTGGTATGGCCCCCTTTGAAACCTTGTATGGTAGGAGATGTAGGTCTCCGGTTGGTTGGTTTAAGGTAGGTGAAATTGCTCCTATTGGTCCCGAATCGGTTCATGAAGCTATTGATAATGTTTGGCTCATTAGAGAGAGGTTGAGGACGACTCAAAGTAGACAAAAATCTTATGCCGATGTGAGAAGAAGGGACCTAGACTTTAAAGTTAATGATTGGGTATATTTGAAAATCTCACCTATGAAGGGTGTGATGAGGTTTGGCAAGAAAGGGAAACTTAGTCCCCAGTATGTAGGCCCACATAAAATTTTGAAGCGTATTGGGAAAGTTGCCTATGAGTTGGATTTGCCAAATGAGTTGGCCCCGGTTCATCCGGTATTTCATGTTTCTATGCTTAAGAAGCGTATCGAGAATCCGATGTCCATTATTCCCCTAGAAGAGTTGGGAGTTGAAGAAAGTATTTCCTATGAAGAGGTTCCGGTAGAGATTTTAGACCGGCAAGTCTAGAAATTGAGAAACAAGGAAATAACTTTTGTGAAGGTTTTATTGAGTCCGAGGCCGATATGAAGTCCCGATATCGTCATCTCTTTCCTTCTACTCCTATTCAAGGTTGAGGTACTCAGTTCCTCTTGAGTTTTAGTGTTTTGGGAGTCATGTGTGAATTATGTGTGTTTCGTGATTTCCTTATATTATGCATGTTCTTGATGAAATTCATGTCTAGTTAGAAAGTGAGTTTTCATGAGTTATGTTCCTAATGCTGTTGTGCATTTAGTATGAGTTGCCTATTTGACTTCATGAGATGAGTTGATGAACAAACTTGTGTATGCTTTTGAGAGTAATCGCATAGTGGCTCCACGATGTTGTGTTGAGTATGATTATAGTTGGAGGAGGTAGTTCCTCCTAAGAGTATGAGAAAGTTGAGTTTCATGCATATTGGGTTGATAGATGTAGTTCCTACTTCCTTGTATTGCATTGTTTATGTTTTAGTGGGAGTTGATGTTTCCTCCTTTGAATTGTGCATTATTTATATGTTGCATTCATGATGGGCTACTAGTCTTGAGTCTTATCTCCCGTAAGGTGTCTAGATCGTCATACGAGGACAAATGTCCCCAAGGGAGAGATATTGTCACACCTCTGGATCTTGTAGGCTAACCTAGGATTTAGTGTGTGTGGGGTTAACAAGCCTTGGTTGAGGGCAAGAGCCTAAGGGACCTAGGATTAAATAAGGAAAAACATTTCCTCCCCAAGCCAAGTTGGAAAGGGGCAGCATGGTCACCCAAGTAACTTGGCGACTCGCCAAAGTTCATTTAGGGTCGCCTAGTGGGCTATCCCCATGGCCTAGCTGTTGGAAAAGGGCAGCATGGTCGCCCAAAATTCTTGACCGCATCCGTCTTCTTAGGATCTACCTCAATCCCTCTCTTGACACAATATGACCAAGGAAAGCCACGGACCTTAACCAAAATTCACACTTGCTTAACTTTGCAAAAAGTTGTTGGTCCTTAATAACTTGCAATACAATTCTCAAATGGTCCACATGTTCATTCTCACTCCTTGAATAGATCAAGATATCATCGACAAACACAATCACAAACATGTCTAGGTATTGCCTAAACACTCTATTCATCAAGTCCATAAACGCCGCCGGAGCATTTGTCAACCCAAATGACATAACCACAAATTTATAGTTACCATACCGGGTTCTAAAGGCCGTCTTGGGAATATCAATTCCTCTCACCCTCAATTGGTGATAACCCGAACGAATATTAATCTTAGAGAAATAGCTAACCCCTTGAAGTTGGTCAAACAAATCATCAATTCTCGGAAGAGGATATTTATTCTTCTGGTTACTTTATTAATTGACGATGATCCATACACATTCTAAGAGACCCATCTTTCTTTCTAACAAATAACACCGGAGCACCCCATGGAGAGATACTCGATCAGACGAAGCCTTTATCGAACAAATATTTTAGTTGCTCTTTCAACTCTTTCAACTCGGTTGGAGCCATTCTATAAGGAGGAATGGAGATATGTTTCGTATCTGATAAAAGGTCAATACCAAAATCTATTTCCCGCTCGGGAGGAATACCGGGTAAATCATCGGGGAAAATCTTCCTGGAACCGACTCTAAGAAAGGGGTTTCGAATTCAACATCCCTCACTCTAACAAGATGGTAAATACACCCTTTGGAGATCATCTTCCTATCTTTAAGGCAAGAGACAAATTGACTTCTAGGCATCGACTGTCCCCCCTCTCTAAGATAGGCTCATTTGGAAATTTAAATCTAACCACCCGAGTCCTACAATCGATAAAGACATAACATGCATGCAACTAATCCATACCCAAAATCACATCAAAGTCTAACATGTCTAACTCTACCAAATCCACCAAAGTAACTCTATGGAACAAGGAAATGGGACAACTTCTATAATCCCTCTTTGCCACCTTCGAGTCACCAACCGGGGTAGAGACCGAAAAAGGTTCTACTAACACATCGGGAGTATTTCAAACTTCATGGCCACAAAAGGTGTTACAAAGGACAAGGTAGCATCGGGATCTAACAAGGCATATACATTAATAGAAAATACTTTTAACATACCAGTCACCAACATCCATGGAGCTCTCTTAGTCACCTCAGGATTGAAGAGTATAAAAGTTGTTTTGCTTTTGGTCATTGGAGTTTGAACTGCTTGGAGGAGCTTGTTTATCTTACCTTCCCTTAACCTTGAGCATCGGACAATCTCTCATCTTGTGGCCAATCTTCCCACAACTAAAACACCCATTGTGCCAACTAGGCACTTACCATCATGCTTTCTGCCACATTTTCACAATTAGGCCTAGAAACATAAGAACCACCACTATTACCTCCTTGAGGTTTAGGGTTGGAAACTCTATCCTTGTTGCCCCTTAGAGCACTAGAGGAGCCTTGGTTGGAAAATCTTTGTCTAAACCTTGGTCGACCTTGTCCATCAAACTTAGCAATGGTTTCCCATCACCGGTTCTAGCTCTTTTCACCTCTCTATTCTTTTTCTTGAGTTTTGGCTCCTTAATTTGTTGAGCGTACACCATAAGCATTGAGATATCCATGTCATGATGGAGCATTTCCGTACAACATTCTTCTTCAACCAAGTCGGACACACCTGTCAAAACCTATTCATCTTATCCCTCGAATTTACCACCATATTTGGAGAATACTTTGACAATTGAGTGAATTTTAGGGAATAATCTTTCACGCTCATACTTCCTTGGCGAAGGTTATTTAATTCTTCTACCTTAGCTTCCCTCAACTCTTGGGGAAAGAGTTTATCAAGAAATGCCAATTTAAGCAGTTCCCATCCTACCGGGCCTGCTCCTACGGGTCTTCCACTCTTCCACTGATCATACCATACTTGACCAACATCTTTTAGTTGGTAGACAGCTAACTCCGCCTTCTCTTCCGAAGACACTCCCATAATAGCAAGAACTTTATAAACCTCATCGATAAACCTTTGGGGATCCTCGTCCAATTTAGAGCCATGAAATTCGAGAGGGTTAATTCTAGAAAAATCCCTAACCCTTGAAGCAATCGAATTAACATTAGAATTCACCGAAACTACAACTTCTCTATTGGCTTGAGCCATCACGACTTGAGCCAACATTTAGATAGTAGACCAATACTCCGCAAGGGTCACATTCTCAACCAAAGGATCAACAGGAGCTTGATTAGCATGAGGAGCAGCTCCTTGATTCACATTCTCATCTTCCATCGTTCTAGCGTTAGCCTTTCGTGTATTCATTTCCTGAAGAAACAAGAGAAGGGTTAGGAGAGGGACTTTATAGAGTTAAACTCTAAGACAGAAATTAAGAGTAATGAAAGAAGTGTAGTTTCCTGAACATCTTATAGCCTCTCATTCATAAGTGTGGCGCGATTTACACTCATGAATAAGACTCTAGTAGATGTGGCTTATGAGACATCATCCTAGAATCATTCTAAACCTTGGCTCTGATTACCAAGTTTTTCACGACCCAAGGGTACCCTCTATATGTAAGAAGGCACATAGAACCTCGAAAGGCCCCATGTAAGCCACTTAACGTATCATAACATAAAGCTATAGAACAATAAGAGTAAAAACACATTACAAGTACAAGATTTTCATAAAGGAAAGCGGAAGTCTAGACTTGTCTTAATTAGCCATATATTACAATACATGAATCAAATAGGGTCACAACCCATACAACATAATCCGGAAGTCAAATACCAGAATAAAACCACTGAATATAAATATCCATCCTCGAATCATGAGGACTCACCAGCAAGCAAGGAGAAATGAGCAAATCCAATCTCTAGCCACAATGATGACCACCTTTAGAACTGGACCCTACACTTGGGGAAAATGTAGGAAAATATGGATTAGTACAAGAATGCACTAAGTATGATAGTCATGCATAGAATCATGAAAACATATTAAAAGGGACATTTTAGTTGAATGCATGCAATTTACTAAGTTAAAGCATCATTTTGAAGGTAATGGAAAATCATAAGTCATAAGCATAATTAACTCATAGATCAACATACCATAAGAGGAACATACCATAAATACCCTCATACCATACTTGTGCAATGCATAAATACGATCCCATAATCTCACACATACTAATTATAGCTTCTTGAGTAACCATAGTTCATAATTCATACTCTTGTTCATATGATTATAATAATGGGGAATAAGCCTTAACCGATATAGACCATGTTAGCTTACCATGGAATCATGTGTCTACCCCCAACCGAAAAAGGGTTGTCCTACTTGCCTAAGGTAGAACCATACTCTTAGCTTAGGTGGATCCACTAGCTAAATAACTATGTGGGCACATAGTTTATGGGATAAGGAGATTACTACTAGAAACCCGGACAAACTAAGGTAGAAGTTTTCCATCTCATGATATACTTACTTTAGGAACCCAGACTCAACTAAGGTAGAAGGAACCCATTTGGAAAGCTGGACTCAACTAGTGTAAAAGCTTTCATTAGGAAGCCGGACTCAACTATCGTATAAGCTTCCATCTCATATTCATATCCACTTGGTGCTAAGAATTAATTCTGATTGATTAGATATTAAGTCTTGACTTAAGTTCATATTCATGGAAGAATGTCTTGACACTCAATCCAACATAATTCATACTATTGCTCATAGATTCAAATGCTGAGAATAGCCTTTCAACCTTAGAAGCATCATATTGTGAGAAAACCTTTCACATCCTATCATATTCATACATAGGTGCGTATATGAGGATAACCTTCCAACAACACAACAACTAGATCATAATCATAATCACTTTACTCTCAAAAGTGTTCTTAAAGCATATACATGAACCTCATAATCATACATAATTCTCATACTTTTCCCTTCAAGGGCCATAGATCATAACCCATCAACACATATAGAATTACTACATTAGACATGGACGATAACATAATTCAAATAGCTCAATTACTACAAGCATGATCTCATAATATCCTTCCTTCATCAATTCACCCACACAACAAGGTCATAAATTGGAAATATGAGGATTTCATGGATTCTTGGGGGATTTCAATATAAAACCATAATAAATCATTAATTCAATCATAATATAAAGTAATTAAAGCAATAGAATCATTTTTGAAAGGAATTCATGACTTGGAGTCAAACCCTAGCTTTTGGAGAATTTCTATCTTTGAAATTGGGGTGTTGAAGGGACTCCATGGATGAAGAACAACCATACCTTAGCCATGAATCTTCAAAGATTTGAGTAGAAACCTTGCTCCTTCAAAGCCTAGCTCCAACTTCCTTCTTTTTCTTCCTTCAAGTTTTAGAGAGAGAATTTTCGGAGAGGATGAGTTCTTTTGGAATTTTAGAATAATGGCTCGGATGACTTGATTTGGTGACTTGAAAACCTTATATAGTTAGTCTAATTTAGTGTAAAACAACGTCACTTAATATTAATGAAAATCAGAAAACCCCATAATACCTTTAAGTGTAACTGCCACAAGGCAGTTTCAGGCCAGACCCATGACCCCACGACCACGGTCCATTTATGGACCCACGTGGCGTGCTGGTGAAAAGTGGGTTGAGGTTTTGAGGCATGTTTATGCAGGCTTGACCCACGACCCCTCACCCACAGGGCGTGGGTTGACCCATGAGGCGTGGGTCACCTCCGTGGGTCACTGTCAGGCAGCCATCTAAGGGTTTTTCCTCAAGGACCCATGTTTGGTCCTTGGGGGTCGTACCTTGACGTTCTAACATGAAACCCTATGTTTTTAGGTATGGGGACATACATTTACAACTCAAACCCTCATGTTAAGCTTTAGTTTAGCCTACTAGTTTACGGAGTGTTACAATAGGCATTATTTGATCTAGGTGCGAGTCTGTCTTTTGTGACTCTGCATATTGCTATGAGTTTTGATGGTATTCCCGAATAAATTCTTGAGCCCTTCAGTTTTTCCATACCTGTTGGTGAGTCTGTTCTAGCTGAGAGAGTTTATCCTGGTTGTGTCATCTCTGTAAATCACAAGGACACCATAGCTGACTTAGTTGAGCTAGATATGGTAGACTTTGATGTTATTCTAGGTATGGATTGGCTTCATGCTTGTTATGCCTCAGTTGATTGTAGAACTCCAGTAGTTAAGTTCCAGTTTCCTAATGAGTAAGTTATTGAGTGGAGGAGTAGTTCAGCAGTGCCTAAGGGTCATTTTATTTCGTACCTTAATGCCAGAAAGTTAGTTTCCAAGTGGTGCATCTATCACTTAGTCCGAGTTAATGACTCTAGTGTTAAGACACCACCTATACAGTCAGTTCTAGTTGTGAGTGAGTTTCCAGAGGTCTTTCTAGACGATTTTCCCCGAGTCCCTCTTGACAGAGAAATAAACTTCGGTATAGATGTTCTTCTTGATACTCGACCTATTTCTATTCCACCATATAGAATGGCTCTCGTTGAGTTGAAAGATCTCACCTTGGGGAGCTCCGGTTTTATTTGTGAGGAAGAAAGATGGTTCACTTAGGATGTGTATTGATTATCGCCATTTGAACAAGGTAACTATCAAGAATAAGTATCTTCTCCCAAGAATTGATGATCTATTTCATCAACTTCAAGATGCCACTTGTTTTTCTATGATAGACCTCAAATCAGGCTATCATCAGTTGAGAGTAAGAGAAAGTGACATCCCTAAGACAATATTCAGGACCCGTTATGGTCATTATGAGTTTTATTCATGTCATTTGGTTTGACTAATTCTCCTGCAACATTCTTGGATCTTATGAGCATAGTGTTTAGGCCTTATCTTGATATGTTTTTTTATCATAATCGTTGATGACATTCTCATTTTTTCAAGGAATAAAGAGTATCATGCTAGTCATCTCAGAGTAGTCCTCCAAACTCTCAAGGATAGAGAGTTGTATGCTAAATTCTATAAGTGTGAGTTTTGGCTTGAGTCTGTGCATTCTTAGGCCACATTAATATTGGTGATGGGATTCGAGTTGACACATAGAAGATTGAGGCAGTGTCGAACTGGCCTAGACCCACATCTCCGACTAATATTAGGAGTTTCTTGGGATTGACCGGTTACTATAAGAGGTTTGTCGAGGGGTTTTCATCTCTTTCATCCCAGTTGACAAAGTTGACTCAAAAGACAGCAAAGTTTCAATGGTCTGAAGCTTGTGAGTAAAACTTTCAGGAATTGAAAACACGGTTTACTACTACCTAGTGTTGACCTTACCGGAGGGTACACAAGGCTTTGTGGTATATTGTGATGAATCTAGAGTTGGACTAGGTTGTGTATTGATGCAGAATGACAAAGTTTTAACTTATTTCTCCAGACAACGTAAGATTCACGAGAGGAACTACCTAACCCATGATCTAGAGTTGGCTGATGTAGTATTTGCTTTAGAAATATGGTGTCATTATCTTTATGGTGTTCATGTAGATGTGTTCACCAATCACAAGAGTCTTCAGTATGTATTCAGTTAGAAAGAGCTTAATCTCAAACAGAGGAGATGGTTGGAATTACTCAAGGATTATGACATGAGTATTCTATATCACCCAAGTAAGGCTAATGTTGTTGTTGATGATTTGAGCAGGTTATCTATAGGTAGTATTGCCCATGTTGAGGAAGGCGAGAAAGATTTAGCTAAAGATATGCACAGACTTGCACGCTTGAGAGTCTGTTTGTTAGATTTGATGAAGGTGGAGTAGTAGTGATGAATGGGGCTGAATCATCATTAGTGTCTAAAGCGAAGGAGAAACAAGACCAAAACCCTATTTTGTTTGAATTAAATGTTCATAAGTAGAAAGTGATGTCTTTTGAACAAAGGGGAGATGGTGTATTGATGTATCAAGGTAGGTTGTGTGTACCAAAGGTAGATTAAATCCAAGAGAGGATCATAGAGGAAGCTCATAGCTCCAGATATTCAATCCATCCTGGTTCCACAAAGATGTATCGTGACTTGAGGGAAGTCTATTGGTGGAGTAGTATGAAGAAGTGTATTGCCGAGTTCGTTGCCAAGTGCCCGAATTGTCAACTAGTAAAAGTAGAGCACCAAATACCCGGTGGTATGGCTTAGGATATAGAGATTCCGTAATGGAAGTGGGAGATGACCAATATGGATTTCATCACTCGTTTGTCGCTGTCTCAAAAACATCATGATTTGATTTGGGTGATTGTAGATCAAATGACTAAATCAACCCATTTAGTGCCAGTAAATACTACTCATTCAGTAGAGGATTATGCTAGATTATATGTTCAAGAGGTAGTTAGACTTCATGAAGTTCTGGTGTCCATTATTTTAGATAGAGATGTGCAATTCACCGCACAATTTTGGAAGTCTTTCCATAAAAGTTTGGGCTTAAAGGTGAATTTGAGTACCGCATTCCATCCCTTGACTAATGGTCAAGAAGAGCGTACGAACGAAAGAAACTTCCCTCCATAGAGAAGACATCAAAAGTTTGGGTCCCCTCGTTCAAACTTTAGAGGATATGTTGAGGGCGTGTGTTGACACTCAATTTTGGCCTGACATTTTCAAAATTCGTAACTTTTAAGTTTTATTTATTTGATTGTTCAAAATATATTTTTTATAATTTTAAATAAGTTCATCGATAACTATCTTTATTTGTCAAAATTTAGGATATTTTATCAGTTAATTTTAATTACTTTATTTTTTGTCACAGCCAGTTGAATACATTCAAATATTTGTTCATTTTGATTAAATCGTTGTTTCTATTAAATTGCACTTTTTACATGTCATTAGTTACGTTCATTACATTTTTTTAATATTCATTTTTATTCATTACATTTGCTAATATTAATTTTGATATTTTACACAGTCTAGAAATTCATTCAAATATAAATAAGATTTCATACACAAATATTTTATTTAATTAGTGGTTTCTGCCCATGGTTTTGAGATTATGGTATCGTACTACATATAGTTTTTGATTTTCTATATAAACAATAACCTAAAATTTATTCCTATCATCCCAAACAGCCGCCACCCAAAAAAAAATCAGATCTCTCTCTCCGGCTAAGCTCTCTCTTGGAGTAGTCATGAACAATGACCACACAACTCAACCCAGCCATTCACTCTTCTCCTTTCCAGCGAAAGCAAACCCTATCAAAACCCATTCTCCGGCGACCTCCGGTAACCCCAAATCCACTAGCAAAATCAGACCCAAAACCCCCCTATTTTTTACATTTTTCTGTTGCCACCAACCAGCAGCTCACGTGACCAATGACCCCTGAAACAATCGGAACTCGATGCCATCGAAACCCACAATCAGCAGCTCAACAATAACAACCTCCGAACCCCACTGTTCACTCCATTTTCCGTCGAGTTCCTCCATTAATGGAGAACTTCGAGCTACGAGCTTCAAACGAGCTCAAAGCTCCAGCAACTCCGGTGAAACCCGCGAACTCCAACAAACTTCATTTCCAGATCTGCTAGAACGATGACACATTCGGTCTCATCGAAAAAGACTTGAAGCTCCAAAGCTCTGTTTGTCCTCTTTCTCTATTAAATGTCATTTTTTTATTTTGTTTCTTTCCTGCAAGTACAATCACATATTTTTTCATCTTTTAATCATTTTTTCTTTTTAAGTTATTGGGTTTTTATTTGTTTGAAATTTTGTGCTTGACTTTCCTTATTTGAAAAATATTCCAGTGAGCTTTTTTCTTCAATAACCATAGTTGTTGAGTTTACTGTTACCGTTTATTATTATTTTATATTTTATTGGGATTTGATTGTTATTATTATTTTGTTTGTTTCATTTTTTCTCTACACATATTTTATTTGTTTTTTTTGTTACTGTTTTGGGTGTTATTTTATTAGGTTGATGTAGCTTTGTTTATTATGTATTGGTATTTCTCGCTCAAGTCATTTTTTTCTATTAATAGTTTATATGTCTCCTTTAATTGTTCATTAATCAATTGATCTTGATTTATTTAAGTTGGTTATATGCATTTTAAATATTTCTAGTTATAGTGTTAATTTGTTATCATGTGGTCATTTGTTGTTATCTTATTTTGTTATCTTTTAGGATATCGTATGTTGCTTTACAACTTATTTTGTTCATTTTATATTATTACAAGTTAAAAATGCGATGAAAAAATCTCTCCGTCAGTTTTCATGGCCTCTTCATTTTAAAAGACGGAAATTTAGTTTAAATTTATATATATTGTGTGTTAAAATTGGCCGATGAAGAAATTACCATCGATTTCCAAGGCCTCTCATTTTAATAAGACGGGTTTTTATTTTGATGTTATTATTTAATTCATTTATTTTTATTTTTATTTATTTATTACTAACATTTTTACTAAGTGTCTTTACAGGTATTCCGGAGTCGCTTCTCATTGAAACTATTCGAATGAAGTTCGAATTATATTGTTTATTCATTATTTTGTATATATCGATGTTAGACAAACTTTAGGCCGTGTCTTGTATTATAGTTTTTATTTTATTAATTGTCTATATTGCATGTATATTATACTTGTATATTTGTTTTTTTATTTCCTACTCAATTTGAAAAAATGAATTCAGTCGGGACCCATAATTGTGGATTTCAAAGGATGCCTAACACCTTGCCTATGAAATAACCTGAACCCCTTACCTAGAATTTTTTTCTTTCATAAATCATTTAATTGGTTTCCTAGTTTTTCCTAAATTTAGATGGCGACTCCTTTAAATATCTTTATTCTTAAAATTCTTTTAAAATTAAATTAATTGATTATTTTTTGAGTTACTGTGACGTTTCTCCCTATTTGAATTAAGTAGGGATGTAAACAGAATGACGACTCTGCTGGGGATTTAGAGATTCTAACCATTATGAGTTTATTTTTTCAAATCGAGGAGTATTTTCTTTTATCGTGTTATACCTTACATTTTGTATATTTTGTTGATTATTTGTATATTGTACTTGTTGTTTATTCATTATTCAATAAATTGTATATATATTGTCATTGCATTTCATGACATAATTTCTGCCAAATGGCAAATAGAATGCATTAGGACAAAGGCGGTTACGTGGCTTTCCACGGCTGTCCTTCAGAAAACAACCTTCGAATTCTTTTGAACTGATAAATGAATAGTTGGCTTGTGATCATCCAACGTCGTTTATTATAATTCACCCCGTAGTTTGTCCGACTCGGGTAACCAGGTCTTGTCTAAACCACTCTTAGTCAGCTAGTTTAGAGCGAAGCCAAAACGTTGAATTTAACGCATTTGCTTAAGATGAGTCAACACTCAAGACACAATTGTATAAGACATGCATTCATTGTTTGTTAGTTATGTATTATATTTGTTATACGTGAATATGTTATCTGATAGTTCATTATTTCAAAGTTATTTTAAGACCTTCATAGACATAAATATCAAGTCATTTTCAAGTCACTTTTACCTTTTGAGTTGTTTTTGAAAGCTTGAAGGTTATGGCTCGTTCGGAGTGACAATGGACAGGGGACTCACGAAAGTTGATTTTTATTTCACAAGACATTAATACCCAATCAAAAAGATAAATCAGGGGAGTCCTTGACTATGAGGTCGCACTCATATATTTTTTGTTATGTTTTTTACATATTGGCTCTGTTTTCACACATTTCTCATATTTTTTGCAGGGAAACCGTCCCCGACAACAGTTGGGATGGTGATAATAATGTATAGTTGTTGTAAATAATTGGAACTATACACAGTATGAAGAAACATCCAAAAAATGTATACAACAAGTGGTTACTGTCGAAATTCGGAGACAACATTCAACAGACAGTACAAATATGGACAGTTAAGAGGACGCAAAACATATTGGTGCAAACAGTTAGAATACACTCTCTGACTAAATATGTTAGCGGCACTATACTTACAAGTTATCACTCTAAGTTTGTCTAAGTTTTTGAATAATTTTATACCTTATTTCAACGAACTACGCGAACTTGATTCTCATCTCGGTGAGATACGTAAGCAGCCCTTCTTGGGTTCGGTATACATTCTTTCAATTTTTGAAAAAAAAAAGGTAAATAGTTTTTGCATATTTTCAAAGTCATATTTGCACGAACTACGTGAACCTGATTCTCATCTCGGTAAGATACATAGGCAGCCCTTCTTAGGTTCGGTATTCATTCTTTTAAATTTAAAAAAGGAATGAAAAATAATAGTTTGTGCATAATTTCAAAAACATAATTGCATGAACTACACACACCTGATTCTCATCTCGATGAGATACGTAGGCAACCTTTCTTGGGTTCGTTATTCATTCTTTCAAAAAGAAGAAATATTGTGTATATGTCGTAAGAGTCATTCTTTAACTCAGTTGGGACCAATGCAGTTAGGAGAATGCAAAAATATTTGGTATGATGGAGAGGACTGACTTTGTGGTAAACTATATATTTTTTTGGTACCTTTCATTTGTACTTTTGTGATGCTTGAAAACTCTCTAGCAGGCATTCAAGATAAGAATAAAGTCAACGTCATGGTTTCATGTGCATGGTGTGGAGAGCTTCTAGATCAAAATTCAATTGCATTGTACTGTTGATCTTGAACTTGGACTGAATGTTTTGCGAGGCGAAATCCTGAGTAAGGGAAAGAATTGCAGCCCTTCTTTGATTTGCTTGTGCCTTTCAAAACCTACGAAATGACACTAATTCCTAATTTTCCCACTTTTAGCTGAGAGCCTTTTCTTTGAACAACCACATCTTAGTCATTACCCTTCTGAGTGCTTATATTGTCACGCCCCAAACTCAGGGGGCGCAACTGGCTCCTCAGGCCAAAACTCAGGCCCGAGCCGACCCTGCTGAACTATTTGCTACTAGCGCATGACAGTCACATGCATTTATGAAAACAAACAAGTATATCTCGTCTTAAAACTAAGCCCTCGGCCGGCAAGGCTCCTGTCAACAGATCTACAAAAAAAACAGCTACTCCCAAGAGTTCATATAAAGAAATTGTCAACTAGCACAGAAGTCCTGATTGGGCCGTCAAGGTCACCATGATCTCTATACCGAAACTGAAAGCATGTATATAACAAGACAATGCATCACACAACTAACAAGCTTCAGCAAACAGACAAACTAGGCCAGCATGGCCATAACGTAGTTATAAACCCCACACACTAGTCTGCAAGCCTCTAAGAGTATTAACGATTGGCGGGATAGGGCCCCAGCCTACCCATAAAAATATGTACAACAAAATCTAACAAACCTCCAAACACTGGCAGATCCGGAGGAAAGGGGCTAGCCAACCGGATAGAAGTCAATCCTGCTGCTGAGGAGGTATACTCAGTCGTCTGTCAGGACCTGCATGCATGAATGCAGCGCCCCCAGGCAATGGGGCGTCAGTACAAAATAATGTACGGACTATGAAAGGCAATAGGCTATGATCAAGTATCCTAATATACTGGAGTAATTCGATAAATAAATCAAGGATAAGATAAGTGTACTGACCTGCTCCTAAATCTAAACTTATCAAAAATAATAAAACAACAACCGAACAGAGCCCCCATAAGCTCGGCAGGTACAAACAGCACACAAGACCACCTACTCAGGCCCCCATAAGCCCGGAAGGTGCCAATCAGTTTATATACCCCTATCGCTAGTCCCCTAGCCCTGTAGGAAATCACATAGCCCTCTTAGGCATTAATATAGCCCCCATAGCAGCACATAGTTCTCTTAGATATCAACATAGCTTATAGGCAACTCATAGCCCTCTTAGGCAACAACATAGCAATGTAGGAAGCCCATAGCCTTCTTAGGCGTCAATATAGCCTTATAGGCAACTCATAGCCCTTCTAGGCATTAATATAGCCCCGTATGCAACATATAGCCCTTTTAGTTATCCATTTAGCCCCGTAGGCTGAAGATAGCCCTTCTAGGCATAAATCACATTCCTGCAGCTAACCACAATATCCCCAAGGGCAATAATAACAATCAAATCGGTAAAAGCGAGCAGTCTAGTTATAAGCAACCCGTACAAATAGCCTCTAAGTCGTGTCCAACATAGGGACGTTATAAACTGAATAAGAATCCCGACAAGGGAGGATTATATCAACTCGAACAGCCAATAATCAACATTAACGGCTACAAGTATATCAAGTATATTAAGGAACATGCCGTAAGTAGGGAATAGCCTTAACATACCTTTTCTCGCTAAATTCACGTGGCCTAACGACTTTTACTCATAAATCCCTCAATACTACAACAAGGTAGGACCATAATCAACACACAAAATAAAAGATACCATGAAAATACGATAAAAGATATCAATTTCCGTCGAAAATTGCTATTTGCTGCTTATAAAAGCTAGAGTCGATGAAAGGAGGGTCTTACCTCGATCTTAGGTTCGTAATACGCCTCAAAACCTTCAAAAATATTCAAACCCTTCCTGTCCCAACACTAAAGTGTGATATGCTACGCAATCGATAAAATAAATTATACCACGATGATGAGACCAACGCGTAGAACAACTTTCGTCAAGGACTTAAGTCGAGAAAATCTATACTTCACTTGATCCTAGAAATGGGTTTCTCTAATTTCTCTGGTTATTAGCTTAAAAATGAATAAAAAGTTCGAAGAAGAAGATATATGCAACTTTCCACCGACCTAGGGCCCCACCTCACGTGCTCTCTTGCGCAGTCTTACAAAAACGTGAATATCTCTCTATTCTAAAGTCGTATGAACAAATGGTTTGATGTGTTGGAAACTAGACTCGTAGCCTTCGATTCAATAGTGTGTGGGCCCCATAACTCTTTATATATTGGGAGAAAACCTCCAAGACATTTGACCCAAATGTCAGAGAAATCTTTAAGAAGGAACTTACGATAACTTCCGTCAACTTTTATTTTGCCACTTACCTAACTTCAAAACTTGAGATGCAATACTTGAACACCTAAAATAGGACATACCACATAATTCTTAATTTATTACCCACCCTCCTTGTCTTTCCATGGAGATACGAATAATTTTAGACGTTTCCGAAAGTCGGGGTGTTACATTCTTCCCCCTTAGAAACATTCGTCCTCGAATGAAAAATCTGAGTCACGCGGTTCAGTTCTTAGGAGTTGTCAAAATTTAGGCAGGTATCCTTTGTAAATGTCACTATCCAATGACCTGAAATGCAAAATTTCTAACCTAGGCGTCTCATATGATGACATAAATAGCTAAGCACTATAGCTCCACCATAATAGTGCGAGCAGATATACAACAACAACCATAATAATAATAAGCAATAGTACATATAAAATTTTTTTAGATAGGTATCTTACCTTACTGCCCTAATATAAACTGATATGTCATCACCTTGGGGTATGAAACAAGTGAGGATATTTGGACCTCATGCCATCCTCAGCTTCCCAGGTCACCTCTTCTCTATTTTTGTTCCTCCACAATACTTTAACCGAAGCCACCTCTTTGGTCCTCAATTTACGGACCTGCCGATCTAAAATGGCAACTGGAGTTTCCTTGTAGGACAACTCCTCTATGATCTGAACATCCTCAACTGGGACAACCCGTGAAGGGTCTCCTACACACTTCCGTAACATCGATACATGGAAAACTAGATGAATAGATTTTAGCCCTGAAGGCAATTCTAACTCATAAGCAAACACGTCCTACCCTCCGAAGGATTCGGTATGGCCCAATGAATCTTGGACTAAGTTTTCCCTTTTTGCCAAATCGCATAACACCCTTCATAGGCGAAACTTTTAAGAATACCCAATCGTCGACACAAAACTCTAAGTCCCTTCGTGGCACATCTGAGTATGACTTTTGTCGGTTTTGAGCTGTTAGCAACCTCTCCCGAATGAGGTTAACTTTCTCCACTGTCTGCTGGACTAAGTCGGGTCCAATCAACCCTGACTCACTTACCTCAAACCATACATTGGGGGATCTATATTTTCTCCCATACAAAGCCTCATAAGGTGCCATCCCGATGCTGGAATGATAACTATTATTGTATGCGAACTCAATAAGAGGCAAGTGGTCATCCCAACTTCCCTTGAAGTCCAGCGTGCACGCCCGTAACATATCTTCGAGTGTCAAAATTGTTCGCTCAGCCTGGCCATCTGTCTGAGGGTGAAAGGCGGTACTAAAATTAACCTGTGTCCCTAATCTTTTCTGGAGGACTTCCATAAATTGGCGGTAAATTATGCTCCTCTATCAGAGATAATAGATACTGGGACACCGTGTAGCTTAACAATCTATCTAATATAGAGCCCTGCATAGTCTTCGGCCGAAAAAGTAGCCCTGACTGATAAGAAGTGGGCTGATTTTGTTAGTCTATCAACAATTACCCAAATAGAGTCAAACTTGCGATGCGATCAAGGCAATCCTGTAATAAAATCCATATTAATTGCTTCCCACTTCCACAAAGGAATGGCTATCTCCTGAACTAGCCCAGCGGGCTTTTGGTGCTCAACCTTCACCTGTTGGCAGTTAGGACACTGTGCTACAAACTCAGCAACGTCCTTCTTCATCCCATGCCACCAATAGATCTCCTTAATATCATGATAAATCTTCGTCGAACCAGGGTGTATAGAATAACGGCAATGATGTACATCTTCCATAATTCGTTGTCGAAGCCCTGCAACATTCGGAACACATAATTGACCGTTATATCTGAGGACTCCATCTCCTACTATATCTAATGCTAAAGACTGTTGATCCTGAGCCTTAGCTCTAAGATGCTCTAAGCTAGTATCCTCTAGTTGTCGTGATTTTACTTCTACAACTACAGATGATACGGCTGTATCCTAAATTGTGACCCCACTATCGTTTGCCTCTAATAATCCGACTTCCAAACTAGCCAACTGATGAAGCTCTCGTGCTAGCTCCCACTTCTCAACACTTAAATGGGATAAACTACCTTTAGATCTTCGACTGAGCGCATCGGCTACCACATTTGCCTTTCCTGGATGATATAAAATATCCACGCGGTAGTCTTTCAGTAACTCAAGCCAACGACGCTGTCGCAGATTTAACTCCTTCTGTCTAAATATATATTGAAGGCTTCTATGATCTGTGAAGATGTCAACATGAACGCCATACAAATAGTGTCTCCAGATCTTTAATGCATGCACAATTGCAGCCAACTCTAAATCGTGGGTCGGATAGTTCTTCTCGTGCTTCCTCAACTGCCTTGAAGCATATGCGATAACCTTACCATGTTGTATTAGAACACATCCCAATCCAACACCAGAAGCATCACAATACACCACATAGCCTTCTGAACCGTCCGGTAATGCAAGAACTGGTGTTGATATCAACCTGTCCTTCAGCTCCTGGAAACCAGCTTCGTTAATGGTGCTGAAAGTGAAAAAAAACCCTCCTCAGTTGTAGTCATAGGTCTGGGCCAAGTTTTTACGGCCTCAATCTTTTGTGTATCAACCGCAATGCCTGCATCTGATACAATATGGCCTAAGAAAGAGACAGAGTTCAACCAGAACTCACACTTAGAAAACTTTGCATAAAGTTCTCGATCTCGAAGAACCTGAAGGACTGCTCGCAGATGATTTGCATGCTCAGCTTTTGAACGTGAATACACCAAAATATCATCAATAAATACAATCACAAACAAGTCTAAATACGGCCTGAATATACTATTCATTAGGTCCATGAACACTGCTGGGGCATTAGTTAATCCAAAAGACATCACCAAGAACTCAAAGTGTCCATATCTGGTTCTAAAAGCTGTCTTTGGAATGTCTTTCTCCCGAACTCGTATCTGGTGGTAACCTGATCTTAAATCAATCTTTGAGAAACACTCAGCACCTTGTAACTGATCAAACAAGTCATCAATCCTCGGAAGGGGATACTTATTCTTTATAGTCGCCTTATTCAGCTGTCGATAATCGATACACATTCTTAGTGAGCCATCTTTCTTCCTCACGAATAACACTGGTGCACCCCATGGTGAAGCACTATGTCTGATAAAGCCTTTATCCAGCAAGTCTTTCAGCTGATCCTTCAACTATTTTAGCTCAACAGGAGCCATTCTATAAGGAGGGATAGATATGGGTTGTGTACCTGGTAGCATATCGATGGCAAAATCAATTTCTCGTTCTGGAGGGATACCAGGAAGCTCGTCTGGGAATACATCTAGAAACTCACTAACTACCGGAATAGACTGAAGAGTCGGTGGTTCTGCATCTATATTATAAACGTGAACAAGATGATAAATACAACCATTAGTAATCATCCTCCTCGCCTTAAGATAGGAAATAAACCTACCTTTCGGCGCTACTGTATCGCCTTTCCATTCCCGAACTGCCTCTCCTGGAAAATGGAATCTAACAATCTTTGTTCGGCACTCAACATTAGCATAACAAGACGCTAACCAGTCCATGCCGATAATGACGTCAAAATCGACCATCTCTAACTCTACAAGATCTACAGAAGTCTGACGGTCGATAATTTCTACCGTGCAACCTCGATAGACTATCTTAGCAACAATAGACTCACCAACTTGTGTAGATACAATAAAGGGTCGATCTAATGACTCTGCTAGTATACATAACTTCCCCGCAATAAATGGAGTAACATAAGACAGAGTAGATCCAGGATCTATCAAAGCATAAACACAATGGGAGCAAACAATCAATGTACCTATCACAACATCTGGTGATGACTCTGAGTCCTGTCGGTCGGCTAGTGAATATGTACGATTCTGGCCACTACCAGAACTAGATGCTCCCTCTCTGCCTCTGCCTCTACATCTACCTGCTGAAGTCTGGGGTCCACGCCCTGTAGACTGTGCTGATGAATAGCAACCTACTACTGACCTGGTCGACTGACCTATACCACCCTGACCTATGGTCGGGCAGTTCCTCCACCCATGCCCCTCCTGTCCACAAGAATAACAACCTGTGGAACCCTGTTTGTACCTCCCAAAATGCATCCTACCACAAGTTGCGCAACGCGGCGGTGTTGTCCTAGCCTGGCCTGAGCCACTCTGCTGCTGAGAGCCTGATACTCGTGAACCCTCACCTGGGCCTGACTGTCCCTGACAATCAAATCTATTCCCCTGGAACTGCTGTGGTGGAGGTCTAGGTAGCCTACTAGAATATCGAGGTCTGGGACCACCCTGAATATCTCCATATGAACCAGCGGGCCTATCCCTCTTCTGTCTCTCTCTATCGACCCTCTCAATCATATACTGTAGATGTCGACGATCCTCTATGCCTTGTGCAAAGGCCTGAATTCGCGAGATATCCATATTATCATTTAGTGCAGTGGTAGAACAAACATCGATATAGTCTGAGTCAAGCCGTCCCGCAAATCTACGCACCCTATTATGCATCGTATCAACAAATGCTGGTGCATATCTAGCCAATGAATCAAATCTCAGCCCGTACTCTCGGACACTCATGCTGCCCTATCGGAGGTTCAGAAACTGGTCCACCCGGCCATCTCTAATCTATCGAGGCAAATAGTAATCTATGAAAGCTTCTGTAAAGCTATCCCAAGTGGGTAAAGATATATCTTCTCCCCTAGATCTCTCCCAACTTTCATACCACAATACTGCAACATCATGCAATTGAAATGCTGCTAACTCAACTGACTCAATCGCTGAGGCATGCATGACTCTGAAGATCCTATGAAGCTGATCAACAAAGTGATGAGGGTCTTCTATGCGATCTGTCCCAGTAAACTGTGGAGGATTCAAGGCAAGAAATTCACGAACTCTCAAACTTCCGGGCCCTTCAGAAGGTCCGGCAACATCTGGCGCAACTGTCTGGCACTGTGAAGCTACTAACTGTGCTAACATATATAGTGCACTCTTGAAATCCTGATCAGATGGAATATGAGGGACTAGAGGTGGTACTGCTGGTGGAGTCGGGGGTCCTGTAGCCCTCAGAGGCTCATGAAGCAGTTGAGAAGCTATAGGGGGCTGAGAAGATGTCTCCCCCTGGGTCTCACAATGGGCTGCCTCCACCTGTGGTACCTTGCCAGTACCCTCGCCTGCAATTGTATCTAGTCCGTGGCTAGTCGTAGTCTGTCTGGTGTCAGCCATCTCTATCTGCATGCAAATATCAATTATAAGCCAGAAACATCCAACCTTAAGACACTGCTCTATAGCACGAGGTGAGCAAAAGAAAGATAGTCATTATAACATGTCCAGTAGCTTCTTGTTAATCGAATATGGTGCACAACACATTTACAAACAAGACTCTACTAGACACAGCTTGCAGACTCCCTAGGATACGACGTTGCACGGATACCAAGTTTGTCATGCCCCAAACTAAAGGGGCGCAACTGGCTCCAAAGGCCAAAACTCAGTCCCGAGCCGACCCTGCGGAACCATTTGCTACTAACGCATGGCAGTCACATGTATTTAAGAAAACAAACAGGTATATCTCGGCTTAAAACTAAGCCCTCGGCCGGCAAGGCCCCTATCAAAAGATCTACAAAAGAAACAGCTACTCCCAAGAGTTCATATAAAGAAATTGTCAACTAGCACAGAAGTCCTGATTGGGCCGTCAAGGCCACCATGATCTCTATACCGAAACTGAAAGCATGTATATAACAAGACAATGCATCACACAACTAACAAGCTTCAGCAAACCAACAAACTAGGCCAGCATGGCCATAACGTAATTATAAACCCCACACACTAGTCTGCAAGCCTCTAAGAGTATTAACGATTGGCGGCACAGGGCCCAGCCTACCCATTAAAATATGTGCAACAAAATCTAACAAACCTCCAAACACTGGCAGATCCGGAGGAAAGGGGCTAGCCAACCGGATAGAAGTCAATCCAGCTGCTGAGGAGGTCTACTCAGTCGTCTGTCAGGACCTGCATGCATGAATGAAACGCCCCCAGGCAATGGGGCGTCAGTACAAAATAATGTACGGACTATGAAAGGCAATAGGCTATGATCAAGTATCCTAATATACTGGAGTAATCCGATAAATAAATCAAGGATAAGATAAGTGTACTGACCTGCTCCTAAATCTAAACTTATCAAAAATAATAAAACAACAACCTAACAGAGCCCTCATAAGCTCGGCAGGTACAAACAGCACACAAGACCACCTACTCAGGCCCCCATAAGCCCCGAAGGTGCCAATCAGTCTATATACCCCTATCGATAGTCCCCTAGCCCTGTAGGGAATCACATAGCCCTCTTAGGCATTAATATAGCCCCATAGCAGCACATAGTTCTCTTAGGTATTAATATCGCTTATAGACAACTCATAGACCTCTTAGGCAACAACATAGCCATATAGGAAGCCCATAGCCTTCTTAGGCGTCAATATAGCCCTATAGGCAACTCATAGGCCTTCTAGGCATCAATATAGCCCCGTAGGCAACATATAGCCCTTTTAGTCATCCATTTAACCCTGTAGGCTGAACATAGCCCTTCTAGGCATAAATCACATACCTGCAGCTAACAACAATAGCCCCAAGGGCAATAATAACAATCAAATCGTTAAAATCGAGCAATCTAGTTATAAGCTACCTGTACAAATGGCCTCTAAGTCGTGCCCAACATAGGGACGCTACAAACTGAATAAGAATCCCGACAAGGGAGGATTATATCAACTCGAACAGCCAATAATCAACAATAACAACTACAAATATATCAAATATATTAAGGAACATGCCATAAGTTGGGAATAGCCTTAACATACCATTTTTCGCTAAATTCACGTGGCCTAACGAGTTTTACTCATAACTCCCTCAATACTACAACAAGGTAGGACCATAATCAACACACAAAATAAAAGATACCATGACAATACGGTAAAAAATATGTATTTCCGTCGCAAATTGCTACTTGCTGCTTATAAAAGCTAGAGTTGATGAAAAGAGGATCTTACCTCGATCTTAGGTTCGTAATACGCCTCAAAACCTTCAAATATATTCAAACCCTTATTGTCCCAACACTAAAGTGTGATATGCTATGCAATCGATAAAACAAATTATACCACGATGATGAGCCCAACGTGTAGAACAACTTTCGTCAAGGACTTAAGTCGAGAAAATCTCTACTTCACTTGATCCTAGAAATGGGTTTCTCTAATTTCTCTGGTTATTAGCTTAAAAATGAAGAAAAAGTTCGAAGAAGAAGATATATGCAACTTTCCACCGACCTAGGGCCCCACCTCACGTGCTTGCTTGCGCAGTCCTACGAAAACGCGAATATCTCTCTATTTTGAAGTCGTATGAACAAATGGTTTGATGCTTCGGAAACTAGATTTGTAGACCTTCAATTCGATAGTTTGTGGGCGCCATAACTCTTTATAGATTGGGAGAAAATCTTCAAGACATTTGACCCAAATGTCAGAGAAATCTTTAAGAAGGAACTTACGATAACTTCCGCCAACTTTTATTTTGCCACTTACCTAACTTCAAAACTGGAGATGCAACACTTGAACACTTAAAATAGGACATACCACATCATTCTTAATTTATTACCCACCCTCCTTGTCTTTCCATGGAGATACGAGTAATTTTAGACGTTTCGGAAAGTCGGGGTGTTACATATATGCACTATCCTTCCCTTGGCCAAACCTTCCTGAGTGAACCAAGGGTGCGCAAATTATAAGAGAAGATCCATGTTTGAAGTTGCCAAAGGCAAAAGATACAAAGTCTCCCAAAGTCAGGGAAGCAAAAAATTGACTTCTAGAAAAAGTAGTAAAAAAGAAAGGTGGAAAGAAATAAATAAAGACAAAAACAACCCTACAAGGTCAATGAAAGATGGGAAGGAAAATAATCCAACAAAAGAGGAGTAAAATTCAAAAGATAGGGGTGAAATAAAAGAAAATCTCCAAGAAAGAAGGACTTAAAAGAAGTCGAAACAAAGGGGTGAAAAGGGAAAAACACCAACAAATGAGAATTCAAAAAATGGGGGACAATGAAGAGGATCAAATGCCAAAGTTGTATCAATCGTCAAAAGCACAAATTCATTGTGACGCTCAAGAAGGGATTAAGTCACTCTTATCCCAAATATATATTCTACCCATCCCTAAGCCTACATTACAAGACAATGACAAGCCCTACTTGATCTCATCCCAAATGTTCTCACATTAGTGGAGATTTACATAAGGGCCAAGCATATGGTATCACAGTTCCATGCATTGAACATTCTTGTGAGTGTGAGTGCACTTTGAAAAATGTCCTAAAATAAAACGCTTGAAATATGTGTGGAATAAGACTTGTCTTTATTGTGAGGGCACTTGAAACATGAGGATTGGTAAGATTCAAAACCTTTGTTTGAAGCAATATGAACGAATATTGTTGATCCTTAAGTATGTTTGAGGTACCACTTGAAGTTGTAGGAATTACCTTGAATTCAACTTTAGTTAGAAAAAGAGAAAAAAAAAGACGGAGAGATTTACCTGCAATCCTAACTATTGGTACCAATTGTAGTCAAGATTTGACTGTCTCATCACATTATTTATTCTTCAAAAAAAAAAACCAAAAATAAATAATAATAATAAAAAGTGAGCAAGAACCCACTCTCAAATATTTTCCAAAGCATTTTTTTAGATCCTTTCCATTAAAGAAAAAAAAAGAATTTGTCTTTGCTTTTTGGTTTGTTCATTGTAAAAAGTGTCATTAGGCTAATTTTGTCAATATGAGAGGCCTATTTTACTTCATTGGGCTATACGTCCCAAAAATGTGATATATCTTGTATTTAGGCTTTGAATATCGCAGGAAATAATTTTTATTTTATTTCAACATGTTCATATTGTACATTTTCTACAAATGATCTTGTCTCAGATTCTTTACAACATTCATCATCTACAGGATTGTAACTATATTTGACCCGATTCCTGGTTCAACAGGGTATGTGGGCACCATGATGGTTCGGTCATATACTTAGTGTGATTTTCTTTTCTCCTTGTAATAAAAATTGGGACAGAATTTTTGAGAATATCTCAAACATTCACAATAAAGGAGCTATCTCCAATAAGTCAAGATTGTAGATGATTTTGAGATTCGCCAAAAGTTCTAACTGGGACAGAATTTTTGAGGAAGACCTCAAAAATTCCAACAAGTACTGTCAGAAGTTTGATGGTCAACTTCAAATGATCCATCATCACTTGAAGCTCAAAGTCAACTTGCAAATCTCTAGCTTTGTCATGGTGATCCAGGAGCTCCTCGTACAAATCCTCAGTAAGACATGAGTCACAATAAACACAAAATGGTCAAGAGTAAAATGTTGGTTGCTCACATGAGTCGAAGTGATCAGGCATTTTGTACACATTCTCTTTTAAAGAATCTTTTCTCAAGGTTTCTTGACTAAGTCACTAGCTAAGGCGACATTGTGTCTACTAATTATTCCTTTTCAAGTACAGGAACATGTGAAATCATTGAGGCGATGACATTTTCAAAACAATCATCGAGCCATCCACCTCGTTACAGTTCGACAATCATCGAGTCTTCCACCTCATTACAGTTGGACAATCATCGAGCCATCCACCTCGTTACAGTGGACAATCATCGAGCCATCCACCTCGTTACAGTTGAATAATTACCGAGTCATCCACCTCGTTATAGTGGAAAATTATTGGTCATCCATCATTTGCATTTTCATTACAATTTTTATTTATCGAGAGGGTCATTGCATTTTTCATTTGCCAAGAGGGCCATTGAATTTTCATTTGCCGAAAAGGCCATTGCATTCAAGTCACATCTATTTGGAGGTGAAGGATGTGCACCTTATCTTTTCCACGTTCAACCCAGAGGAAACTTGCGTCGAAAAATATTTGCATTTAAGTCGCATCTATTCAGAGGTGAAGGATGTGCACCCTATCTATCACATTGAAGAATATTCATATTCTATTACCAAAGTGGTAATGTTCACAAAATCCTACCGATAAATCATATTTTTTTATTTGTCCTACCGATGGACATACATTTAAATCTTACCAATGGACCATTTTTTTCATATCCTATCGATGGATCATTTTCATTTGTCCTATCGATGGACATACATTTATATCCTATCGCTGGACATACATTTATATCCTATCGATGGATCATTCTCATTTATCAGTAAATGTCCTATCGATGGATCATTCTCATTTATCCTACCAATGGATCGTTTTCATTTGTCATGCCGATGGACATACATTTATATCCTACCGATGGATCATTTTCATTCATCCTACCGATGGACATTCGTTTATATCCTACCAATGGATCTTCTTCATTCGTCCTACCGATAAGTAGTGATGTAAACAGCATGTGTGATCGATTTCAAAGGTAATTGGGATGATCACTTACCTCTCAACAGTTATCACTCTAGCATCCAAATGGTTCCCTATGAGGCTCTTTATGGGAGACTATGAAAATCTCTTATTGGATGGTTTGAAGTTAGTGAAGCTAGGTTTATAGGACCAGACATGGTTCATTAAGCTATGGAGAAAGTGAAGATCATTCAAGAAAGGTTGACAACAGCGCAGAGTCGTCAGAAATCCTACATAGGTGTTAGGAGAAGGGACTTGGAATTTGAAGTAGATGATTGGGTTTATTTGAAGATTTCACCCATGAAGGGTGTTATGAGGTTTGGCAAGAAGGGGAAACTTAGTCCCTGGTATATTGGTCCTAACAGAATATCCAAGAGAATTGACAATGTAGCTTATGAGTTGGAGCTACCCCTAAAGTTAGCACTAGTCCATCTGGTGTTTCACATTTCAATATTGAAGAAGTGTATGGGCGATCCTTTACTTATTATACCGACTGAGGATATTGGTACTAAGGACAACCTATCTTATGTGGAGATACCCGTTGAGAAACTTGATCGTCAGGCTCGCAAGTTAAGAACCAATGATGTTTCATCAGTCAAGGTCTTATGGAGGAATCAGTTTGTTAGAGAATATACTTGGGAGGCTAGGGAGGATATGAAGAGGAGATACCCACATCTCTTCCCTTCCGAAGAAAAACCAGACCAAGGTAATGACCTTTTGTAAAACACTTTTTACATTGATATGCTATATTGTTCAATTGCATGTTGGGTGTTTGAACTGGGTGTTAGATGTTGCCACCCTTAGTCCTAATTAGAGTGATCTCATTCGAGGAATGTTCCCAAGGTAGGGATATTGTAACACCTCAGATTTAGAAAGAGCTAAACTAGAAATAGCTAAATTGGGAATTGGGCAAGTTAGTCTTAAATTGTGTATTTTGGGTCAACTTCAAACGACCATAACTTTCAGCACCTAATGAGTTAAGTGGCCTGTGATATGAAAGATCTCAAAGTCCTCTTTCCAACACCACTGAGTTTGCTAAATTCTGAGTTCGTATGAGGGAGATATGCCCGTTTGAATTCAGTTTGTCCTGTTACGGAAATACATCCGAATTAAGGAGGGGTATTTTAGTCTTTTCCTTACCCCAATTAGTCCGCACGTTTTTACGCCCAAATTAGGGGTCAAAGATCATTAGAATCAGATTATGCTAATTCTAAAAAAAACGTTTGGAACGCTAGGGCAAGGTTCAAGAGGAGAAAAGGGAGAAAAGCTTAAGCGTTCAAGAGTTCTTGCGATCTTCGAGGGATTTTCCCAAGTATTTGATCTTAAAGAGCTATGTAAGCTTTCATAGTAATGGGATCGATAAACTTCACACCAATCATGAGTTTCTTGATTAGATTTCGTCAATGAAAATCCATGTATTGAGGTTCTTGATGAGTTTGTTGAAGTTTCGTTCTTAAATCTTGATTATGGGAGTTTGATGAGTTCTTGAGGTGAATGTTATGAGTTTAAGGGTTATTTTTTAGTATATTTTCGTTTACTTATGTTGGGTACACGATTCTAAGAGAGTTAGGAAGAAATCACTCGATTTTAGGTGATTTAGGGCCAGAATCGAAGAAGAAAATTGTCAGGTTATCTGGGCAGGGGCTGGGGCGACGCGCCACTGATGCGCTAGGGGGGGGGAATGTTTGAAGATGAGGAATTTTTTTTAAAACATATGAGTATGAGTTATATTATTTGGAGGAGCACCGATATGGAGATGAGTTCAAACAACTCAAAGTCCTCATAAACCATGTATGCCAACATGGGTAAAGGGTCATACTTTTTAGATGATTCCATATTGACTTTAAGCATTGTTTAGGTGATCCACTTAGTTAAGGATGTCCTATACTCCGGAAAGGTATAGGACAGTTCTGGCAGTGTGGGCGAGATGTTGTATCGTCACATAGCTCATAGTGATGGTTGTCGGTTAGAGAATCTCCCAAATAAAGTAAAGAGTTTATATTGTATTTTTAAATACATTGAGTTCTGAACTATTGTTTTTAAAATCTTTCTTTATATTGCATCTTTATTGTTTCTTTTATATTAAATTGAGTTGAGGTTGAGTTGAGTTTAGATGAGGTAAGTATGTTCCTTTCCTTTCAGTCAAGCTTATATGTCTATGCTTTAGAATTCTCCTTACATGCTTGTACATTCAATGCACTGACGCCATTTGGTCAGCATCATTTATGATGTAGATACAGGTAATCAGGATCATCAACCGGTGCTTTGTTCATCCAGTCGAGTCCCTGATTTGCTTTGGTGAGCCTCATTGCTTCCATAGGATTCCCATTTATTTTAGTTTGGTTTTGTTAGGAGGTCGTGGGTCTGGTCCCAATGTCCATCAGAGTTATTAGAGGCTTCATAGACAATAGTGGTTGGGTGTCTTTTTACCATTTCCTTTGTTATTGTTTTAAAGACTGTGAGTTGAACATTTATGTTCATTTGAGTATACTGAGTAGACTATCTTATTTTATGATATCCTTATGAGTTGGGTTTGGTATAAATTTGAAATTTTCAATTGATTAAGTCTTCCGCTGAGTAATGAGTCAGGCCAAGGGCTTGCTTGGGGACCATCAATGGTTCTCGAGTGCCAATCGCGCCCAGGGTGTAGGCTCGGGGCGTTACACTAGACTAGGATTATGTTTTCAATCTCAACCCATAAATTAACCTCATGTTATTTAGCTCAAATTTATTAATATACAACAATAAAAAAGATCAAGACACAAAACCCACTAAATTAAATCAACACCCAACCCCATAACCACACCCCTAAAATTAGCGAAGCATAATAAAAGGAAAATAATGTATACCAATTATGTTTTCAGCCATTGGAGAGTTGAAATTCAGCAATACTCTTCAACACCCATTTGGATTTGAACCCTCAAATGTCAATCAAGGTTGTTCAAAAACCCAAAAACTAAGAGTACTTCTCAAAGGGTAAAATTAGTGATCTAAAATCTCATACAAAGTATGATTTCTAAAACTTGATTTCTTAAAAACTTCTCATACATTTTCTCTCTCTTTTGGACTATTTATAGTTTCCCCAAAATTAGCCCAAAATTCTATTTTTGACATGTTCGGTGATAGTAGTCGGGCTCGCTTTTCTGATTCAGCAAATCGCCGATTGCCGTTTAGCTTACCCTTATTTTGCAACATACACTCAATTATGTGAGTTGACATGCAAGTTCCACCACAAAACTACTATCTAGTATATGCAACATACACTCAATTATGCTCAAAAATCTTCAAATGATGATTAGCCGATATCAATCCAAACTCAAGATCACTAGTGCTTCCTTTCTATTGCAAAACCATGTTTCAACAAATGCATTCAAGTTACCTCACAGAAAAAATGATTCCACACTCTCACAAAGAATATCAATAAATAACATAGGAATCAATAAAACTCTCACTCTCCGAAAAAGAAATACATGCAAACTCCATCCCATAGGTTGGACCATATTTTCCACTCATCACACAACCTAGATTATGCAAGATTTCAAGGGTCTTCCAAGGCTTGTAATGTGGATGAGGGTAAAGATGTGGTAAATTTGACTTAGTGACTTCCTTTTTTCAAATAATTGTGTACTTATCTTCGCCTCTTCTCATGTTTTTTTCATTCTTTTCACTTGGAGACTCAGACCTCAATATTTTCACTCAATTTATTGGAAAAACCTTATTTCATCACATTTTCTTTTTCATTTCATTTTTAAAACTTCTGCTCAATTTTTTGTTATAAGGAGGGATTCCTTCTTTTTGCATCTAACTTCAAAGTTGTGTCTCACTTCTCTTTCTTCACTTTTCACTTGACTTTCTTTCCACACTCCCAATTAAGGCTTTTTTCCTAGGTTTTCTATTCAAACAAACCAATGCTTAGAAAAATATTTATGAGTGAGAAGTTAGTGACAATTTCGCTCAAGCGGTTTCAACAAGGTTGACAACAAATAGTTTAGGCTCAACTGGTGCCAAGATGGTTGCACACCCTTACAAGGTAGTCACAAAAGGTATGGATAATTGGGTTCTCTCTCAAAATTCACGCCCAAGATCATTTCTTGCATTCACTAAGGCTAGACAATTAGACTAACAAAGCAAATTCTAGGACTCAAGAATCATGCTTTCAAGTAGGACCTCACCACACATGGAACTTTAAAAACAATAATTTATCACAAATCCTAAGAATAAAAAAACATACGTGCGATGCATTGCAAGGCTCACATCAATACGCAGCTAGTCAACAAAAAAATTATCAGATCATTAGAAAGTGAAGCCGCACCAAATTCTTTTTACCACATTAACATAAAACACGTTTCTCATCATGAGTATTATTTAAGACATCGAGAATGGACACAATCGATCATCAAAAATCAAAAATGAAAACACAAACATGCTTGTCACGACTAATGAGTCCACGAATTTGACTCATTTAGGGCTTTATCTTAATAGATTTAGTGTCCTCAAATGCATATTTTGTCTCAATAACTGATGTAAATCCTTGAATTTCAGGTATTTAGACTTAGGGAAAAAGCATGGACATTATCGAGCAAAAATGAACAAAGCAGCTATAAGAACGAAGAAATGAAGGCCTGAGGATCGCCTAACCCATTAGGCGAGTCGCCGAAGGGCCTTAGTATCGCCTAATGTTCCAGTATGCAATCCCCTAAAGGAGAAAATCAAGTAGGCGATAGAGAGGAGCAGTTGAAGTGTCACCGAACTGTTTCGCGAAGAAGAGCAATATCAGCCAATGATACAGAACGCGAAGAGTACTGAAGGCAAGAGCAAAACGGCGATGGAATATACCAAAGGGCGGATCGTCGAGTAGATCGGGATCCTGACTAACTGCACCGAGTGATCCTTCGCATCACACTTTTTGACAACTATAAATACTCATTTTAAATTTTTAGCTTAGAACCTGAGACTTATGCAATTTTAGAATACCAAACATTATTTTAAGATTTAGAACTCAGTTTTTGGAGACATTGTTCCATAGTTTTGAGGATTTGAAGATTTCCAATTCCAAGAAATTGCAAGTGGGTATTGAAGATTCTTCATCTTTGACCTGTGTAAAGACATTTTCAATCGTACCCGCTTGATAGAAACATTTTTCGGTATCGATTTCTATCTCTTTACTATGTCTAGGTAAAACCCCAATTCTTGGGTTGTGATTATGTGAATATGGGTTGAATTTACTGCTAGGTATTGCTAATTAATAGTTTATTTTTTGTTTAAAGGTAATTTTGTTCAGTAGTTGTAGGTGAATTTAATCGATTGTAGTTGCAAATATAATCTTAACTTCGTGTTTTTTGCTTGCTCGAGAGAGAGGTTTTAAAACCAAAACTATTGAATCGATAGTCTGTGGTTATTGGGTTGTCGTGGTTTTAGCTCAAGAGAGTGAATCCTAAACCCTCTCCCACACATTCAACTCGAGAGAGTGAATGGACTAAAGTGAAGGTTGTGCTTAATTGTTGCTTATCGGTGTTTGAGAGAAACCGATTTGATTCGGGACAAATTGTTCGAGAGAAAATTTATCCCCACTAAATTCTAGCTTAGGTATCAATTTATAGCGATTTCCTATTAATTGCAATTACCCGGCTGTTTACCTTAGCCCATATTGAAATCCCATCTCCATATTCGTATTTTAGTGTTTAGTTGTCGTTGTAGTTAAATTTTGATTACAAACCCCTCATTCGATAATTGACACTTGTGTCCCCCCTAATTTAATATATTTTTCTTCGTATATGTCTTTAGCTATAATTGACTAGAGAAAACTTCTTGCTTTTCCACTGATTCTCAACTACAAACCGCTCCCTTGGAACTCGACCCCAACTCACTAGTTGGGTTATATTACTATTGAACGATCGTGGACGCTTAGTATTGGATGAAACATCCGGATACGTCAATCAAAATGGCACCGCATCCGGACGCTTCATCCAATATTAAGCGTCCACAATCATTCAATAGTAATATAACCCAACTAGTGAGTTGGGGTCGAGTCCCAAGGGAGCGGTTTGTAGTCGAGAATCAGTAGAAAATCAAGAAATTCGCTCTAGTTAGTTATAGCTAAAGACATATACGAAGAAAAACATATTAAATTAGGAGGGACACAAGTGTCAATTATCGAATGGGGGTTTTGTAATCAAAATTCAACTAAAACGACAACTAAACACTAAAATACGAGTATGGAGACGGGATTCTTGGGATGTGATAGGAGTATGGGCTAAGGTAAACAACCAGGTAATTGCAATTAATACGAAATCGCTGTAAATTGGTAACTAAGCTAGACTTTAGTAGGGGTAAATTTTCTCTCGAACAATTTACCCCGAATCAAATTTATTTCTCTCGAACACCTATAAGCAGCAATTAAGCACAACCTTCCCTTTAGTCCATTCACTCTCTTGAGCTGAATGTGTGGGAAAGGGTTTAGGATTCACTCTCTCGAGCTGAATGTGTAAGAAAGGGTTTAGGATTCACTCTCTCGAGCTAAACCCACAACAACCCAATAAACACAGACTATCGATTCAGTAGTTTTGGTTTTAAAACCTCTCTCTCGAGCAAGTCAAAAACACGAAGTTAAAATTGTATTTGTAACTACAACCCATTAAATTCAAACAAAACTACTGAATGAAATCACCTTTAAACAACAAATAAACTATTAATTAGCAATACCCAACAGTAAATTCAACCCATATTCACATAATCACACCCCGAGAATTTGGGTTTTAGCTAGACATAGTAAAGAGATAGAAATCGATACCAAAAAATGTTTCCATCAAGCGGGTACGATTGAAAATGTCTTTTCACACGTCAAAGATGAAGAATCTTCAATACACACTTCAATTTTCTTGGAATTGGAAATCTTCAAAGCTAAGGAACAATGTCTCCAAAAACTGAGTTCTAAAACTGAAAAAATGTTTTGTATTCTAAATTTGCATAAGTCTCAGATAAGCTAAAAATTCAAAACAAGTATTTATAGTTGTCAAAAAGTTTGTTTCAAAGGATCACTCGACGGAGTTAGTCGGGATCGCCGATCTACTCGGTGATCCGCCCTTTGGTAAATTCCATCGCCATTTTGCTCTTGCCTTCAGCATCTTCACATTCTGTATCATTGGGCGATATAGCACTGCTTCGCGAAACTGTTCGGCGACACGCCGACTGCTCCTCTCCATCGCCTACTTGATTTTCTCCTTCAGTGGATTTCACACTGGAACACTAGGCGATACTAAGGCCCTTCGGCGACTCGCCTAATGGGTTAGGCGATCCTCAGGCCTTTATTTCTTTGTTCTTTCAGCTGCCATGTTCATTTTTGCTCAATAGTAGCCATGCTTTGTCCCTAAGTCTAAATACCTGAAATTCAAGGATTTACATCAGTTATTGAGACATAATATGCATTTGAGGACACTAAATCTATCAAGATAAAGCCTTAAATGAGTCCAATGCGTGGACTCATCAGTCGTGACAAGCATGTTTGTGTTTTCATTGTTGATTTTTGAGGATCGATTGTGTCCATTCTCGATGTCTTAAATAATACTCATGATGAGAAATGTGTTTTATGTTAATGTTGTAAAAAGAATTTGGACTCATCAACACCCCCAACTTAAACTTTTGCTTGTCCTCAAGTAAATCTCAAGTTCAGCTGTTCAAAAAGGATGTCTCAAACAGTGCTATGCAGACTCAATCATGAAGGCACACAACAAGAATTAACTTACTCATGCAAGAATCAATTGTGTACTCAAAGACTCAAGTTGTGAGTCACCATTATTAAAGATTCTCAAGCTCACAATACTTGCTTCAAATGCAAGTTTAAGCTCAACAAAAGTGATGAAATTCCCTCACACAAGGAATGTTTCCATATTCACACATAATGGTTCAACAAGTTAAAGCTCCGGAATCAAATGCAATGCTCACACTCACAAAGATGAAACACAATGTATGACTTCACCCATAGGTTTGCCCGTATATTCCAATTGGCAATTACTTCAGCTCACTCAAGACAAAAAAAGGTATTTTTCAAGGCTTGTAATGGGGCTGAGTGCAAAGGTATGGTCATTTTGGCTTAGTGACTTTTATCCTTATGAAATGTGGTGTGAACAACACTTCCCTTCCTTTTCCTCATCAGTTTCATTGGTGCTCACAAGTCAGCCCATTATTCACTTTCCATGGTCTGTTGGAAACCCCATTTCTTTTTGCATTTTCATAACTTTATTCCACAACTTTTACCTTTTCTTTTCACCACACCCACAACTTAGGCTTTTGGCCTAAGTTGGCTATTCCAACAAACCACAAATCATGAAAAATATGGATAATTGATTAAGAAAGGTTACGATTTCATTAAGTTTCTTCCAAGAAAAGGTTAAGGCACAAAGGGTGTTCAAGGAAGGTTCACACACTCACAGGGTAGGCCAGAAAAAGAGGTATATCGTCAAATTGGTTCACACTTTTTAAAGATACCTAAGATCATCTCAAGAGTTCACATCACTTAGGCAACCGGACCAACGGGGCAAATTCTAGGTGTCATCATCCATGGTTCAAGGTAAGCTCATCACACAAGGCATTGACACCAAAGTCAAACAAGACTCCACACTTTCGCTAGTATGCAACGTTCATCACAAGAGACTCAATTTGATAATTGGCTAATCACAACGAGATGCAAAAAGTTCACATATTGTCTATGCAACTTCATTTGGCCTCATCGTAGCCGCACATTCATGTTTGTTCAATTATGAGAACTATTCAAGTCATCGGTATTGATCAAAACCGAGACTCAAATTTGCCAAAGAACAACCACATTCAAATACATATAAGAGGTGATAAAATTATTCGGAAGGGTCAAAAATCATTTATAATTATAAACACAGAGCTAAAAGCACAAACCTTTCACAAAAAGTTGTGTAAAACACAATATAAGCTTAAAAACCCAAATATATACACAAAACATCAATCACAAAAGAAAGGTGGGCCTCACCCCACCATAAATAAAGTCATTTGTCCTCAAATGAAAACAAATTAAATTGACCATAAGTTAAAATAAAGTAAGACAGAGAGGGAGGTAAAAAGGGGATCTTGTCTAAGCAGTCGCTCTATCTGTCTGTGCATCAGTGCCCGGTGCATCACCCTAGACTTGGGCATCAGTGCCCGGAGTCACCTCAGAAGTACCAACTCCACTAGAGGCTGTCATGGAGGTCTCTGTCAGCGATGTCTGCATCACTGACTACACAATTGTCTCCTCAAGATCTGGAAAGTCTCTGTTTATTCTCTCCTCCCGTATGCCAGTCTACTTCTCATCAATTTCAGCATCCGACTCATCAACTATAGCTGCATCCCTGTGTATGTTTCCAGTGGTAACCGGCAGAAAATCTGAAGTAGCAGGAGCATCTACATCATTAGCAGCCTCCAGTAATGAAGTGAAGTCGGTAGACTTCAGATAGTCTACGCCTTCCTCAAGTCTACTTCCTCATCTTTAAAAGCCGTAACATCAGAGGACTCCCCTTACTTGCTCTCACAAGCTGTGACTCTAATAGCCAGATCATCAACAGAGGCCTGGAGGGAAGTCAGTGCAGCTAATATGGCATCCTCAATCATCAAGTGCACATCTCTCTCCAGTCTGGTAGCCCTCACGTCGGCTGACTGGGTCAACTGCCTCATTTTCAGGATCATCGCCGGAGTAATCCTGGTCTACTAGGAAGAAGTGGGTGTACCTGAAGGCTCGGAGGCCAAGCAAAGATGCCTTTGTAGGTATCAAATCTAAATCCACCTCTGGGAATGTGTCCATTGGAGCTGCCCTCCTTCTGAGACTCATGTGTAGTATAATCGACCTCAATGAGCCGGATGTCAGTGGAGGAGGACGGTGTAACCTCAAAATCTCTCGACTCATTTCGGGGTACTCCAGCTCGCGGACCGAATTCTATGACTAAGACTGGGAAATGTAAGGATGTTTGCCTCTGTTTGGCCCTCATAGCCATCTCCTGCTCAATAAGAAGTCACAGGTCAATCCTCTTTCGGGACATGATAGCTCCAAGGCAGACTACCTTAGCATGGCGCAGAATAGACTCGTTCTAGAATGGCATTATGGTGATGCTAATGAAGCCAAACTAGAACTGAGAAGCAATACACAAGTCCTTCTTCTCGATGGGAACTCCTACTTCTATCCACCTCGGGGTGGTGTCGGAAATCAGAGGAGCCAACCAACCCTTCAAGTCATCTAGAGACTGAGCAACATGCAACCCTTCGTAAGGATGTAAAGAGTGCAGAGGTCTATCCAATACAGTGTAAATATACTCACTGATGTACCCAACCTCCTTGCCCCTGACTATAACCGACTTTATTTGTCTGAACTCGCTCGCCTTCTTCTTGCTCTTAGGCACTAAATCCCCATAAGTTGTATAAAACTCCTAAACCCAGGAAGGTATGTAAGGGCCTCGAGGCCTAGTGAGATGCTCAAACACATGGTAGCGGAGGGTGTCCCTTACATTGGAGTACTTGCCTTCCAGGCCCTCTGTAGATAACAGTTTCTCCTCAAGGATAGTTCGCAAACCATCTCCTTTCAATATGTTGAGAAGCCTCGGTGAAGAGGAAACTGGTGGCATAGGAGTTACAGGAGGTGCTTGTACAACACTAATTCTGCTGGTGTGGGAGCTGGAAGGGCTCTGGCTGAAGTAGGGTGAGATCTAGCATTGATCTCGTTCTGTCGGGACTGTAGAGATTGCTCATCCTCAGTCTCAGATAAATCATCTTGGGAGACAGTGGTCACCCTGTTAGAAATGGGCCTCTTGCCTTTGCCTTTATCACCTGGTAGAGGCTCTTTCCTTCCCTTCTTAGGACTATTTGAACCTCCTTCATTTAGAGTACTACCTCGTGCTCTTTTCCTGGGTGGCATGTCTATGTTTTTCCATACCATATCTGCAAATCATCGAAAAAAAAGTTAGAAACACTACAGTTAGAATCACAGATAAAGTAGCAGACAAACTCGCCGAACCACTCAGTGAGCCGCCGAATCACTTCGACGAGCCAGATCTAGTTCGCCGAAAGGATTGGCCCTAAAATTTTGGCTAACCGACGATGGGATGAGTCTTTGGGAAAATTGCCGACAACTTTCGGCAAGCAAGGGTCAGTCCGCCAAAAATTACAGTGCAAAAAACGAGTCACAACTTGAGTCTTTGAGTACACAATTGATCTGTGCATGAGTAAGGTTATTCTTGTTGTGTGCATTCATGATTGAGTCTTGTATAGCACTGTTTGAGACATCCTTTTTGAACTGTTGAACTTGAGTTTTACTTGAGGACAAGCAAAAGTTTAAGTTGGGGGTGTTCATGAGTCCACGAATTGGACTTATTTAGGGCTTTATTTTAATATATTTAGTGTCCTCAAATGCTTATTTTGTCTCAATAACTAATGTAAATCCTTGAATTTTAGGTATTTAGACTTAGGGACAAAGCATGGACACTATCAAGCAAAAAGGAACAAGGTAGCTAAAAAAATGAAAAAATGAAGGCCTGAGGATCTCCTAACCCATTAGGCAAGTCACCGAAGGGCCTTAATATCACCTAATGTTCCAGTGTACAATGCCCTGAAGGAGAAAATCAAGTAGACGATGGAGAGGAGTAGTTGGTGTGTCGCCAAACAGTTCCACGAAGCAATGCTATATTGCCCAATGATACAGAACGTGAAGATGTTGAAGGCAAGAGAAAAACGGTGATGGAATATACCAAAGGGTGGGTCGCCGAGTGGACCTGCGATCCCGACTAACTGCGAAGAGTGATCCTTCGCAGCATACCTTTTGACAACTATAAATACTTATTTGAATTTAGAATTTGAGACTTATTCAATTTTAGAATACCAAACATTATTTACAGTTTTAGAACTCAGTTTTTGGAGACATTGTTCCTTAGCTTTGAGGATTTGAAGATTTACAATTCCAAGAAATTGAAAGTGGGTATTGAAGATTCTTCATCATTCACGTGTGTAAAGACATTTTCAATCGTACCCGCTTGATGGAAACATTTTTCGGTATCGATTTCTATCTCTTTACTATGTCTAGCTAAAACCCCAATTCTTGGGGTGTGATTATGTGAATATGGGTTGAATTTACTGCTGGGTATTGCTAATTAAATGTTTATTTGTTGTTTAAAGTTGATTTCATTCAGTAGTTGTAGTTGAATTTAATGGGTTGTAGTTGCAAATATAATCGTAACTTTGTCATTTTGGCTTTCTCGAGAGATAAGTTTTAAAACCAAAACTACTGAAACAATAGTCTGTGGTTATTGGGTTGTCGTGGGTTCAGCTCGAGAGAGTGAATCCTAAACCCTCTTCCACACATTTAGCTCGAGAGAGTGAATGGATTAAAGCGAAGGATGTGCTTAATTGCTGCTTATCGGTGTTCGAGAGAAACCGATTTGATTCAGGGTAAATTGTTTGAGAGAAAATTTATCCCCACTAAAGTCTAGCTTAATTACAAATTTACAGCAATTTCCTATTAATTGAAATTACCCGGTTGTTTACCTTAGCCCATATTCCTATCACATCCCAAGAATCCCGTCTCCATATTTGTATTTTAGTGTTTAGTTGTCGTTTTAGTTGAATTTTGATTACAAAACCACCCATTCGATAATTGACACTTGTGTCCACGAATTAGACTCATTAAGAGCTTTATTTTAATAGATTTAGTGTACTTAAATACATATTTGTCTCAATAACTGATGTAAATCCTTGAATTTCAGGTATTTAGAATTAGGGACAAACCATGGACACTATCGAGCAAAAAGGAACAGGGTAGAATGAAGGCCTGAGGATCGCCTAACCCATTAGGCGAGTCAACGAAGGGCCTTAGTATCGCCTAATGTTCCAGTGTGCAATGCCCTGAAGGAAAAAATCAACTAGGTGATGGAGAGGAGCAGTCGGTGTGTCACCGAACAGTTCCACGAAGCAGTGCTATATCGCCCAATGATACACAACGCGAAGATGTTGAAGGCAAGAGCAAAACGGTGATGGAATATACCAAAGGGCGGATCGCCGAGTGGATCGGCGATCCCGACTAACTACGTCACGTTATCTTTCGCATCACACTTTTTGACAACTATAAATCCTCGTTTTAAATATTTAGCTTAGAATGGGAGAGTGATGCTATTTTAGAATACCAAACATTATTTTCAGTTTTAGAACTCAGTTTTTGGAGACATTGTTCCTTAGCTTTGAGGATTTGGGGATTTGAGGATTTGAAGATTTCCAATTACAAGAAATTGGAAGTGGGTATAGAAGATTCTTCATCTTTGACTTGTGTAAAGACATTTTCAATCGTACCCCCTTGATGGAAACATTTTTCCGTATCAATTTCTATCTCTTTACTATGTCTAGCTAAAACCCCAATTCTTGGGGTATGATTATGTGAATATGGGTTGAATTTACTGCTGGGTATTACTAATTAATAGTTTATTTGATGTTTAAAGGTGATTTCGTTCTGTAGTTATAGTTTAATTTAATGGGTTGTATTTGCAAATATAATCTTAACTTCGTGTTTTTGGCTTGCTCGAGAGAAAGGTTTTAAAACCAAAACTTCTGAAGAGATAGTATGTGGTTATTTGGTTGTTGTGGGTTCAGCTCGAGAGAGTGAATCCTAAACCCTCTCCCACATATTCAACTCGAGAGAGTGAATGGACTAAAGCAAAGGTTGTACTTAATTGCTTCTTATCGGTGTTTGAGAGAAACCAATTTGATTCGGGGTGAATCGTTCGAGAGAAAATATATCCCCACTAAAGTGTCGCTTAGTTACCAATTTATAGTGATTTCCTATTAATTTCAATTACTCGGTTGTTTACGTTTTCCCATATTCCTATCACATCCCAAGAATCCCGTCTCCATATTTGTATTTTAGTGTTTAGTTGTCGTTTTAGTTGAATTTTGATTACAAAACCCCCTATTCGATAATTGACACTTGTGTGCCCCCCTAATTTCATATATTTTTCTTCGTATATGTCTTTCGATATAATTGACCAGAGCGAATTTCTTGTTTTTCCACTGATTCTCGACTACAAACCGCTCCCTTTGGACTCTACCCCAACTCACTAGTTGGGTTATATTACTATTGAACGATCGTGGATGCTTAGTATTGTATGAATCATCTGGATACATCAATCAAAATGGCGTCGAACTCACACCCGCAGTCTAGCTTTTATATTTATACATTTCCACAGTATTTTGGTCATTGAGTTGTGCCTGGATTTGTATTGCATTATCGCCTAGCATTTCAATCTTATTTTTATCAGTATTAAAGGTTGGTTTTCTGAACCCCGAGTCAATTTTTGAGAAATTGTGCACTCATTTGCAAATAATCTTATCGTGTTGTCGTGTACTGAGCCTCTCTGGTAGGAGTAGTTTACTTGAAGGCCTGTTTTAATTTGAATTTCTTGCCCGAAATGTGTATAGGGTCGAAATCTCGTAATTTTGCGTCTTAAAGTGAATTAAATCTTTAGGGGTTCTGTTTGCATGTTTATGGGTGCTATGGGCCTAGTCTTAATGTGAGTTGTGCATGCTTTGATTTTGTTTTAGCGAGTTGCGGGGTTGAGTTTGAGAAGTTGGGTTGAAAATAGGCACGTTGGGTCATTTGGCGAACTGGGTCAAACTCGCCGAACCACTTCGTGGTTCACCTAATGTCCCCATCTCGCTCTTAATTTCATTCTCTATGAGTTGCTGGGTTCTGAAATTTTTGGCAAGAAGCCTAATGTTGCCGAGGGCACTCGGTGACTCATCGAAAGTCTTCTCTCTCCCTTTGTTTGCTCTCTTGAATCCTTTTCGCACTATAATTTTCAGCAGATTAACCCTTGTTCATCGAAAGCTGTTGGTGATTCGCCACGTGGGTCGGCGAGTCTGTCTGCAACAGATTCTCAGTGCTTTTGTTTAAAGTCTTCTAACTTTTTCCCGATGTGTTACATACATGACCAGACCCAAGGTTGTAGGAAGAAACATGCCATCCCGAAGGAAAGCAAAGATGTTTGCACTTCACGAGGATGCAGCTTCATCTATGAGCAATGTCGCCAAACCTCCCACAACGGGTGGGAGAGGAAAGGGAAAGAACCCCATTTATGATAGGGAGACTACTCCTCAAGGCCCCAATATTCCTTGATGGGCCAGGGGATTCTATGCAGTTGTGCAGACCTTTATGGCAAATAGACCCTTGGCAGCTCTGAGTGGGTCTTATACTGATGCTCCTTCTGAGGCAACATCGGGCATTGATGCCCAGACAGATGAAGCGACAGCGTAGACAGGATCCCCTCTTTTACCCCCTTCTCTGTCGTACTTTCTGATTTCTGGATATTTTTGTTTGGATTTGAGGACAAATGACTTTATTTGTGGTGGGGTGAGGCCCACCTTTCTTTTGTGATTGATGTTTTGCTTATATATTTGGGCTTTGAGCTGAATTTGTGTGATACACTATTTTTTGTGGATGATTGAGCTTGTACCTCCTTATACTTTAAATTGTAAATGATTTTTGACCCTTCTGAAAAATTTTGCCACCTCTTGTACGTATTTGAATGTGGCTATTCTTTGTCAAATTTGAGTCTCGGTTTTGATCAATACTGATAACTTGAATTGTGATCATAATCAAACAAACATGAATGTGCGGCTACGATGAGGCCAAATGAAGTTGCATAGACAATATGTGAACTTTTTGCATCTCATTGTGATTAGCCAATTAGCAAATTGATTCTCTTGTGATGAACATTGCACACTAGCGAAAGTGTGGAGTCTTGTATGTCTTTGGCGTCAATGCCTTGAGTGATGAGCTTACCTTGAACCATGTATAATGACACCTAGAATTTGCCCCATTTGTCTAGTCGACTATGTGAGGCTATCTCTTGAATAATCTAAGGAAAATTTGAAGATTGTGAGCCAATTTGACATTATACCTCTTTTTATGGCCTACCTTGTGAGTGTATGAACCCCTTTTGAACACCCCTTACCTTATCATTTTCTTGGAAGAAACTTGATAAAATTGTAACCTTTCTTAATCCATTACCCATAATCCTCATGATTTGTGGTTTTTTGAATATCCAACTTAAGTCAAAAGCCTAAGTTGGGGGTGTGGTGAAAAGAGAAGGCAAATCAAGGAGTGCAAGAAAATCTCTTTTTACCCATGTTTTGAGAAAAATAGAACCCCTCCATACAAAAAAACAGAGATGAAAAAAAGAAAAAAATGAAAAAGAAAAAGAAAAAGTTGTGGAATAAAGTTATGAAAATACAAAAAGAAATGGGGTTTCCAACAGACCATGGAAAGTGAATAATGGGATGACTTGTGAACATGAATGAAACTGATGAGGAAAAGGAAAGGAAGTGTTGTTAACACCATATTTCATGAGGATAAAAGTCACTGAGCATAAATGACCATACCTTTGAACTCAACCCCATTACAAGCCTTGACAAGACCATTTTGATCTTCAGTAAGCTGAAGTAAATGTCAATTGGAAAATACGGGCAAACCTATGGGTGAAGTCATACATTGTGTTTCATCTTTGTGAGTGTGAGAGTTGCATTTGATTCCGGAGCTTTAACTTGTTGGACCATTATGTGTCAATATGGAATCATTCTTTGTGTGAGGGCATTTCATCACTTTTGTTGAGCTTGAACTTGCATTTGAAGCAAGTATTGTGAGCTTGAGAATATTTTATAATGGTGAGTCACAACTTTAGTCTTTGAGTACACAATTGATCCGTGCATAAGTAAGTTGATTCTTGTTGTGTACATTCATGATTGAGTCTTGGGTAGCACTATTTGAGACATCCTTTTTGAACTACTAAACTTGAGTTTTACTTGAGGACAAGCAATAGTTTAAGTTGGGGGTGTTGATGAGTCCATGAATTGGACTCATTTAGGGCTTTATTTTAATAGATTTCTTGTCCTCAAATGCATATTTTGTCTCCATAACTGATGTAAATCGTTGAATTTCAGATATTTACACTTAGGGAAAAAGCATGGACACTATCGAGCAAAAAGGAACAAGGTAGCTGAAAGAAGTAAGAAATGAAGGCCTGAGGATCGCCTAATCCATTAGGCGAGTTGCCGAAGGGCCTTAGTATCGCCTAATGTTCCAGTGTGCAATACCCTGAAACAGAAAATCAAGTAGGCAATGGAGAGGAACAGTCGGCGTGTCGCCAAACAGTTCTGCGAAGCAGTGCTATATCGCCCAATGATACAGAACGCGAAGATGCTGAAGGCAAGAGCAAAACAACGATGGAATATACCAAAGGGTGGATCGTCGAGTAGACCAGCGATCCCGACTTACTGCGCCGATTGATCCTTTGCAGCACACTTTTTGACAACTATAAATACTCGTTTTGAATATTTAGCTGAGAACGTGAGACTTATGCAGTTTTAGAATACCAAACATTATTTTCAGTTTTAGAACTCACTTTTTGGAGACATTGTTCCTTAGCTATGAGGTTTTGAAGAGTTTCAACTACAAGAAATTGGAAGTGGGTATTGAAGATTCTTTATCTCTGACGTGTGTAAAGACATTTTCAATCATACCCGCTTGATGGAAACATTTTTCAGTATCGATTTCTATCTCTTTTCTATGTCTAGCTAAAATCCCAATTCTTTGAGTGTGATTATGTGAATATGGGTTGAATTTACTGTTGGGTATTGCTAATTAATAGTTTATTTGTTGTTTAAAGGTGATTTTGTTCAGTAGTTGTGGTTGAATTTAATGGGTTGTAGTTGCAAATACAATCTTAACTTCGTGTATTTGGCTTGCTCGAGAGAGAGATTTTAAAACCAAAACTACTAAATTGATAGTCTGTGGTTATTGGGTTGTTGTGGGTTCAGATCGAGAGTGAATCCTAAACCCTCTCTCACACATTCAGCTCGAGAGAGTGAATGGATTAAAGTGAAGGTTGTGCTTAATTGCTGCTTATCGGTGTTCGGGAGAAACCGATTTGATTTGGGGTAAATTGTTCGAGAGAAAATTTCCCCCCACTAAAGTCTAGCTTGGTTATCAATTTACAGCGATTTCTTACTAATTGCAATTACCCGATTGTTTACCCTATCCCATAATTCTATCACATCCCAAGAATCCCGTCGCCATATTCGTATTTTAGTGTTTAGTTGTCGTTTTAGTTGAATCTTGACTACAAAACCCCCCATTTGATATTGACACTTGTGTCCCCCCCAATTAAATATGTTTTTCTTCGTATATGTCTTTAGCTATAATGACTAGAGTGGATTTCTTTCTTTTCCACTGATTCTCGACTACAAATCGTTCCCTTGGGACTCGACCCCAACTCACTAGTTGGGTTATATTACTATTGAACAATCGTGGACGCATAGTATTGGATGAAGCGTTTGAATACGTCAATCAATGACCCAAGGTACACCTTAGATGTGACATGGCATATAGGACCCCGAGAGGCCTTACACAAGCCACTTAGCATACATCATACAAGATAATAGAATTAAAGAGTTCAGAAGACAATTCTATATCAAAAGAGTTTTAAAAACATAGCGGAAGTCTAACATAGCCCAGAGCCATCTATTAAATGAAAGAGTGATTGGAACGTAACCCATACATCACATACAACATTCGAAAAGAAGAGACTTAAAGTAATAAAAAGTCTCAGTCCTTTGGATATGAGGACTCACCAACCTTCAATGGCTAAAAACGTATCAACTAGCCATAAGTGTGCGGAATAGGAGCGTCGGACCCTACATTAGTGAAGCAATGTAGGAAAGAGTATATGTTAGTACATAGAATGTACCAAGTATAACACTAATGAATAAAAGTTATGAAATCATGATAAAAATGACTTCACATGGCATGCAATGACAAAGCCAAACCATAAGATAAAAAGTTAGAAAACGTATATCATAATCATGGTCAATGCAAGCTTAGCATCTTTAAAACAGTTGTGAGATACTTCTAGAATTAACCTTAGTTTATTATTGTGGAAATAGTCATTAACCAACATATAGACCATATGGGCTATAACATGGAATCTATTGTCTATCCCACACCAAAAGAGATGTCCTTACTTGCAAAGGTAAGAACCATAAACTTCTAGCTTAAGTGGATCCACTAGCTAATGTCTATCTAAGACAATCGTCCTATGGTGGCACATAGTTATGGGATAAGGAGATTTCTATTAGAAACTCGGTCTCTACTACAGGGGAGCTTCCATCTCAATATCCTCATGGTTCTAAGCATATATCCCATGGAATAGTCATAAATTTTAACTTGTCTTATTATCCATGGAAGGGCACATCAAGTAGTCAATACAAGCTAGAATTCATTAGAATAGCTCTTAGTTCTTGATTCAAAGTTTAGTTGAGAAAACCTTTCAACTCTATGAATCCTTTATGTGATAAAACCATTTCACATTCATATTTTGAGTAGTATGTGAGAAATCTTTTCACAACAACAACAACGTTGATACTTCACTCTCAAAGCATCCTTAAATCATATTCATTAATTTCATAAAGAAAGATGCATATCTTTATAAAGTCATCTTAGGTAGTTCAAAGCCCACATCATATCATCATAGTCTAGAAAGCATGGGTTAATGGGGATTCAACTTTAAAATATAAAATTACTTCAATTCATGCATAAAAAGATATTACAATCAATTGGATCAACATTGAAAGGAACCCATGATAGTTGAATATAAATTTAATTTGATTGGGGAATCTAACTTTACAAAATTGGGGATTTTAGGAACCTATGGAGGAAAGAGCTCCATAGGTGAAAACTATCATACCTTGATGTAAAATGCCCTCAAGCAATGGTGAATTGGAGACTTGATCTTGAAATCCTAGACTTCTTCTTCTTCCTTAGAGAGAGAAATATTTGAGAGGACGAACTTGATCAACTTTTAGGTATTTAGGAGAGTGAATTGGGTAATTTGGGGGTTTTAAATCATTATATAGGGCTCATGGTAGAAGGTAAAATGATGTATTATACATTTAAAACTATTACGGAAAAGACCAAAAATCCCATAAAAATAATTGTCGGACCTCCACCAACTGTTGGACTTACGGTCCGTAGGTCCAACCACGGACCATCCTGTCCAATCATCCCTGGAGTTCTGGGACTTTACTTTTGGACCCCCATCGACGGTTGTAATGTATGGTCCGCTTACGGACCATACATGCCAACCGTAGGTCCCAACTTTGACCCTCAAAATTTTACCAAGTTTGGGACTCTCCTACGAGACCTACCTATGACTCGTACATTGAACGATGGATCGTCCTGGTGAATCGTAAAAAGGTACTGGAACTTGGCATTTTAGAAATTATGTAGCTTGCCACCGACGGCTCCCACCTACAACCCATAAGTCCACCCACGGTACATCGATGGTTCCGTCGGTGCAGACACCAGTTTCCTGCAAAATATCCTTCTTTTCAAATCTAAGGTGTTACAATATCTCCCCTTTGGGAACATTCCTCCTTGAATGGGACTCGAGACATCTTAAGCAGGGTAGGAACTAGATCTAACAGCCCAACATGAATGCAATCACATAAATGCACATATCCGAGGAGGAAACATCAACTCCAAGATAAAACATGTTCAAAACATCATTTTACATGGTCTATATGCCACTCATACTCAAATTCACATAAACATGAAGAAATCATGCAAGTTAATTCATTTTTTAAGCTTTTCATGAATATGCATAAATGAGGAATCATGGGAATATCTAAGACACATGAAACCAAAATATAAAATAAGTTAAGTATCCAAATATAAAATGAAAATAGGAAGATGAGAAAATACACGAGGCTTGGAATCATAACAGCCAATTCAAGGATGGCAACTACATTACCAGTTGATAGGAGTTCTAATTTTCATCACAAACGACTAGTAGAAAAACATTTCATCTGATGTTATCGGACATAAAGATCATAATTTCACTCTAGGTTTCGACACCCTAATATGTATAAACTATGCTCCTAGGTATCCGTTTTTACCTCAGTGTGACATGGGCCACAACTTACACATTAGCCACAAAATTATACACCCACATCAGATACGCAACTGTAGTCAAATCGAGAACAATTTATAGCAAAAAATATAAAATCACCTAAATATATCAATAGATTCTTTTGGAAACTGCATATTCATTAAAAACATCAACTTACGAATTCTTTGGCATTTGTGGAATTTGAAGGATGGCAGAGAAAGCATTGCACAGACTAAGAGAAAATACATTCAAAGGAAACTCCATGTCCACAATATTTGAACATGAGAAACATTTGAAAGCAATCTTATAGATAATAAATACCACACTTTATAACATTTCCAGACAAAAACCATCAAAAAGGACATTTGTCACAAAAGAGACTTGAAAATGACACTGAAGGAAATTAACAATTACAAGAATTTGCATCTATGGTTAATGATGTCAAAATATGGCCAGAAATTAAGTTCTCATAACTATGGGAGCCAGCCTTAAAGTTCTTGCAGCTGATGTAGTCCAAGTTGAGTTTCCAGAAAAGATAAACAAATAAGTAACTAAACAACAATTTGACATTCAAACAAAAATTATGTCTTAAAGGAAAAAGAAGAGAATCACCCTCACAGTGTTGAGAATATAACTAAATAATAAAAATGTGTTTTCTCTAACAACTTAAGCTTTTAGATGAGATGATCACACACTTCAACACGATATCAGAGCCGACAGAGGTCCTGGGATCGAATCTCACCACCACCAAAATTAAAAAGAATTTCCATGTGATTGGCTCATGAAAAAGAATTAGGCCCGCACGTGAGGGGCATGTTGAGAGTATAATTAAATAATAAAAGTGTGCTCTCTCTAACAGATTAAGCTTTTAGATGAGATGGTCAAACAATTTAACACATAGGAACTCCTTTCTCACTAGCCTATAAGTGGAAACCAAAATCATACTTAAGGTATGTCAACTTAGCGCGAACATTTCAGGCATCCGCAGAACACTGTTTCTTGGAGTGTAACAAATATGGAGTCATGTAGCTCAATGTACATCGATTTGATATAACAAAATTCCTAATGAGGATAATGACATATTAAAGCATAATGATATTCAAATAGAAAACAGTAAAAATACAGGCCATCCATCTTACGTATAAGGACAAATCAATTTTTCTTTCTCTAGATGCTCAGATTTAACTCATTGTATCATCTAGTATCTATGATTTTCCTATTATGACCGAAATTCTTGTTGCATACGGTACAATCATTTCTTTGAATTCTATTTGGATCTACGAGAAATCCCCCTAAGCCAATGGAGCACATCGCAGAACTCATTGGATAAGGGTCCACTCCTCTATACTTCTCCACTTAAATACTGTGTTTTTGTCTTTATAAATAAAAATATGAAGCATTTATTTACGGTAGGGTTCAATCCCGCGTTGTGCGCCTAACCCACAAATCATGTGCTATGCTATTACCACTACACCAAGGCCGTAGGGCATATGTTATCTCTTCACATTCTTAACTCTATTTTTGTCCTTTTCCATAATTTTATATTCATCTTTCTTCCCAAATGCAAAGGAAATCCTAAGAATACTTCAAGGACCCAAAACATTTCACTATCCTTCAAATATAGTACGATATATGTATCCTTTTGTGTTGATTGGCAATAAAATATGTTACATGCCTACACCAAATGATTATACCCTTCACTGATACAATTTGTAAACCCTACCCATTATTTTTTAACCCAATTGAATAGCCATCACAAAACTATAACATAAGGAATCTCACCTTTGTGGAACAAAAATGTTTCCATGTTCTATGACATTTTAAAACAGACACCACAAACAAGTTAATATACTAGCTAGTTATTTGTAATACCCCAACAATTTCTAAGCTAAGATCCAAACCATTCTCCGGTTGCGTAAAAGCCCAAACTTGATAATTTCTAAGTGCATATGTGTTAAGATCAATTCTTAAGTGTGGAAAGTATATTGGATAGGGATTAAGGTCATAAGGAACCTCTAGCACAAAGTCGAGTTCAAAGATTCCTAACTGATTGAGTTTTGGTATAAATTACTGCATAGGTCAACTTCAAATGATAATATTCCTTGAATATAAAGAGTCATGTGGGTCCTAATCTATTAAATTAAATGTATTTGAGTCTTCTTTCCAACGCAGTAAACTATTCATCAATTCGATACTTGTACACAAAATTATATGCCTATTTTACTGGATACTATCTTTTTGCGTGCCAGCCCCAGGCCTGAGGCATTTTTCTGCACGACCGCACACCAAAGCAACAGGTAAAACCTAGCTGCACGCCCAAAATATTTTTTGTGTGATAGCGCACCTCAATAGTAGCTTAAATAACCCCCAAACACGTAGTTCACCTCCCTTGTTCAGAAACTTATCCTAGAAAGAGAAGTTCTCAATAAACTAGCTTCCTCCAAGGTTCATCCATCATCTATAGAAATATAAAAGAGAATGTATTTCTTATACAAATTTCTACCACTATTTTTACATGCAATTGCTGAAAATGAAATGTAAAACAAAATTAATGTATTTACTCTAATTCTGGATTATTTTATTCTTTACCATGTATACAGTTATTCTTTTTACATTTGTGTATCTTATGATTTGTGTATAGCTTGTGAGTTGTCAATTCTAATATCATATCAATTCAAATGAAACCTGCCCAATAGATAGTTAGCCCAACTTGTCTGTAAGATGTCCATTCTCCTCTTTCTTATCTTGGTCTACAATGTTAACAAGAGTGGTTCCCTTTTTTTGTGAATGCAGCCTCTTAGCTCCAACATCCCCCCCCCCCCCAGGTTGGAGGGGAAAGAAGAGAGTCCCAACTTGCCAAGTATCGAAAACAAAGATGGACCAGATAGAGGTTTGGTAAAGAGGTTGGCAAGCTGAGATTTTGAAGGAACAAAAACCAAAGATATCAAACCTAAAAGAAGTTGTTGGTGGACGAAGTGACAGTCTAGCTTAACATACTTTGTCCGTTCATGAAATACCAGATTTTGGATGATATGGATTATGGCTTGGCTATCGAAATATATAGGGACCAGTAATGATGGTTCAAAGGATAAATCAGTGAGAAGACGAATGAGCCAGGTTAGTTCTACAACAAGAAGCATCATGGAGCGGTACTCAACTTGAGCTGAAGAAAGGGATATGGAGGTTTGTTTTTTCGATTTCCAACTAATAGGAGAACCACCCAAGCTTATAAAGAAGCCACTCACAGATTTGCAAGAATCACGACAAGCCACCCAATATGCATCAGAAAAGTATAAAAGAGAAAAATTGGGGTTTGAATTGAGAAAGAGGCCTTGAGTGGGGTTTGATTTAAGGTACTGAAGGACACGGAGAGCTGTTGTGAAATGGGAAATAGAGAGTTGTTGCATGTATTGGCTAAGGGACAGTGAATGAAAGGTCGGGTCTTGTATGGGTGAGGTAGTTAAGTTTTCCAATCAAATGTTGATAGATGGTTTGATCAAGAAAAGGAGTTCCTGATGCAACAGTTAATTTGAAGCAATGATCAAGTGGAGAAGATATTGTGGGGAGACTGGATCAATTAAATTCACTAAATAAGTCCCGAGTAAACTTGCTTTGTGTAATGTCGAAACATGTTGGTTCTTGCATGATTTCCATTCCCAAGAAATAATGAATTTGCCCAAGATCCTTTATTTGAAATTATGAATGTATAAAAGAGTTAAGATCTAAAAGTTCTTGAGCATCATTACTGGTGAGTAATAAATAATCAACATAAACTATCACAATAGAGATAGAGCTTCCAGTCTTTTAAAAAAATAATGAATAATCGTTAAGATATGAGGAAAAACCTTTAAAATTGAGAGCCCCTACAAGCCTTGCATACTATTGTCTGGAGGCTTGTTTCAAATTATAAAGAGTTTTTTTGAGTTTACAAACATGGTGGGGACTAGGTGGACGCATTACGGAAGTAAATTTCATGTAAACCTCTTCTTGTAGGTCTCCATAGAGAAAAGCATTACCTACATCATAATGAGAAACTGGCCAATTCTTCTTGAATGCAATAGATAATAGGCATCTGATAGTTGCCATCATGACAACCGGAGAAAAAGTTTTATTGTAGTCTATGCCTTCCTTTTGTATGTCATCTCTGATAACCAGTCTTGCAAGTCTTTCTATACTTCCATCAGTCTTTTGTTTAACCTTGTAGACCCACTTACAAGGTAAAGCTTTCCTTCCAGAAGGGTGAGGCACCACATCCTATGTTCTATTAATGATCAAAGCCTGTAATTCAAAATCCATGGCAGCTTTCCATCCAGGATGTTGGCAAGCTTGAGAATGATGAGCGGGTTCTGAAATTTGTGAAATAGAATGCAGCAAAACCTGATTTTGACTGGAAATAGAGGGAAATGGATATGTAGATGGTGAGTAAGGTACTACTAGACAAGTAGTAGTAAGATCAGTGGTGAAAAAATTATTGCAAACAAAGTCATGTAAATGACTAGGTAAAGTACCTTTGTTTTGTCTACTAGATCTTCTAGGGGTTGGGATGCTAGGGGAAGTTAAGGGGATTGAATAGTGGAGGTATGTGAAGTAGTAGTATTTTAAGGATGAGAAGTGGAATTAGTGTCCATAGCAGGAGATAAAACTGGTAAGGGTTGGTCTGAAATTGTAGGAGAAGGAAAGAACATGGATTCATTTGTAGTGTGATCGGAATAAATATAAGAGATATGTGAAAATATGGTAGGTAAAATGGTATTAGGAAAAGAGGCAAATGGAAAAATGTGTTCATGAAAATGAACATCCCTTGATATGCATACCTTCTTAGAATCTAGAAGAAGGACTCGGAATCCCTTTTGTCAAATAGGATAGCCTAAAAAGATGCAATCAGGTGCTCTAGGCTGGAATTTGCCTTTATTGTGTGATAATGTAGAAGCATAACACAAACATCCAAAGCTTCTTAAATTATGATATGAAGGTTTTTGATTAAACAAGAGTGCATAAGAAGTGTTACCTTCTAGTACTCTAGATGGAAACCTGTTAATCAAATTTGTTGCGGTGAGTATGCACTCTCCCCAATGAGGAATTGGAATTTTGGAATGGAGCATTAAGGCTCTAGCAATTTTCAGTTAGTGCCTATGTTTCTTTTCAACAGTTCCATTTTGTTGGGGTGTGGTTGTACAAGAAGGCTGATGTAGAATTCCCTATGATTGTAAAAATGAAGAAGTTTTTTCACTCTTCCCTAGTTCCAAGGCATTGTTAGATCTTATTAGTTTAACTTTAGCATTGGACTGTCTTTCTATCATGCATAAAAAAAGACTTGAGTACTAAAAAAGCATTTGATTTAGTAGTCAACAAATAAGTCCAAGTCCCTCTATTAAAATCATCCACAATTGTGAGAAAGTATTTATAACCATTATAAGTAGGAACCTTATAGGGACCCCAAATATCAATGTGAAGAAGATCAAAAATGTCTTTACTCTTAATATGACTAATTGGAAATTGTAGTTTGGACTGTCTTGCTAAGGGGCATAAAGTGCAAGTGCATTCAAAATTTCATGGAAATGAAATTGAACTGATATATTTCATTGAATTGAAAGGAAAATTCCCCAATATTATATGCCATAAAATTACATCATATTGTGGTTTAGCTTAAATAGGGACATAAATTTAATCTAGAATAGAATGAGAATTAAATCTATTGGAAAACAAAACTATTGAATCTGAAACATAATGAGAATTAGCTCTCTTAGGAAATGAAACTATTTTTTGTAGCAAGAGGTTGAGTGCCACTAGGCTCTAAAATGTATACCTTATCTTTCACTTCAACAAGAACTTAAGGGCTCTTCAAGAAAGGGCCCTGCAAAAGACAATCAGTAGATGTGAACATGATGACACACTTGAAAGATAGACATAGTTTATAAACTGAGAGTAAATTATATCTGAAACTTGGGATCTGAAGAACATTTGTGAGTATAAAATCAGGCAAAAGAGAAAGAGATCATGCATGGGTAACCTTTACTCTAGATGAATTAGGTAACCTGACCATTACAGGCTTGCGTAATGGAATGAGAGATAAAAAAAGATTTAGAATCAAAGAACATATGTTCAGAGGCCCTGAGTCAATAATCAAAGATTTAGAATTTGAATTATCTACTGAATAACAAGAGGGAGAATGTTCAAAAAATATACCAGCAGACGAGTTGACAGTCACTTATAAACCAACAGGTTTTCCTTCTTGAATATGTTTTAAGAGATGAACAAGTTGAGTGAATTGATTTAGGGAGTTGTTGAGAAACATTACGACTCTCAGAAGAAGCAAGAATAGATTGATTCTCATCTGGTTCTTCCATTGAAGTTGCAGAGTCGCTTCTCACAGTTTCCTGAAATTTCTTGGATTTGGTGAACTTAAAACTACTGGAAAACCTATTAGCCTGTAACAATTATCGTAGTGTGATTATTCATCATACAATAATTGCAAAATTGGTTGATTTTCTTTCCTTTGTAAGATGTGTTTCCTTTGAGATAAGTATTTCCAGGCTTATGTTGATAGTTAAATCCAGATCCACTTATCTGTTGAGTGTTTAGTTGATTTTTTGAGATAGCTGATTTTTCTACTATGAAGGAAGAGCTATCTCCAAGAAACTGAGAAGATAGATGAGTTTCTATCTGATTTTCATCCTGCATCAAAAGAGAATATGCATAGTTCATAGTGGGTAATGGATTAAGCATAAGAATATTGCTTCTGGCTGGTGCATAGGTATCAGTCATTCCCGTGAGGAAATGAATGGGCCTCTCATCTCATTTGAATTGAATCATCTTCTTTTTTCCTTCACATGAACACTCACAAGTGCAAAGCATATTAGTGTTTAGAGTGTCTAACTCATCCCATAACCTTTTCATCTTGGTGAAGTATCCAACAATATCAGTAGATCGTTGGAGTAAATCTGTTAATTCTTTCTGCAGATGATACAATTTTGACCAATTGGGCTGGCCCAAATCTATGTTCAAGATCTGACCAAAGATCTTTGGTTGTTCTGGAATAAAGAAAACTAGAAGAAATATCTCTAGAAAGAAAATTTAAAAACAAAGATGTTACCATATCATTGCAACGACTCCAGAGTTTAAAGGTCAGATCAGTCAAGGTTGGAACAGGACAAGCTTTATCTATGAAGCCCAACTTGTTTTTTCTTAGAGAGATAAGAATAGACCTTCTTCATCCTGGATATCCTTTGCCATCAAAAGGAATATTGACCAGGACCATTCCTGGTACATCAGATGGATGAAGAAAGTAGGGATGAGGATTTTCAATGGTGATTCCATTGTCTTGTTGAACACTTGTATTAGGAGTGCCTTCGATGCTCTCAGCAGTGGAATTTGGCATCTTTGTAAGGAATAAAGAAAAGAATAATCGAAGAAATTAAAAATATATAAGCTAACATATGTTACTGCTCTGATACCATGTAGAAATATAGGAGAGAATGTATGGAAATTTTTATGTATTTCCTTATGATCATTGTATAGATTTCTACCATTATTTATACATGTAATTGCTAAAAGGAAATGTAAAACAGAATTAATGTATTTACTATAATTCTGGATTATTTTATTCTTTACTATATATACAATTATTCCTTTTATCGTTGTGTATCTTGCGAGCTGTGTATAACTTGTGAGTTGTCAATTCCAATATCAGATCAATTCAAATCAGATGAGCCCAATAGATAGCTGGCCTAACTTGTCTGTAAGGAGTCCATTCTCCTCTTTCTTATATTGGGTCTACAATGTTAACAGGAGTGGTTCCTTTTTGTGTGAATGCCGCCTCTTATATTCAACATCATCCAAGGTAAGATTTGACCATAGAATTTCATAACTTCTTCATCTTAACACAAATTCATACCTTTCACCGATTGAATTCATATGTTTTCAATAAAATCCACCTCTAAGGTTCAAGAAACGAATTCTTGCCATATTTTCCTCCAAAGATCGCACCTTTCTCAAGAATTTGGAGCGCATAAGGTATGTAAGGCTATCATAGTGTAACACCCCATATCTAAAAAAGAATAATGAAATAAATTTCCACAAGTTATAGGTGCAACCCACGCCGACAACCCACGGCCCATGGAAGGGACCACGGACCGTAGGTGTGGTCCGTGGATAGCCTCATTGGAAGACCAGAAAGGCTAGAACCACATCCTGATCACCAATGGACTGTTGGTAAGACCACAGTCCGTGGTTAGGGCCCATGGTTCGATGGACTAAATTCAACTCTCTGATGAACCAACGATGGTCCACCAGGACGGGCCGTAGGTCAGACCACGGTCCGTCGACTGGGGTCCGTTGGTGGTCAACTGGCAGTTATTTTCAGGGTCAGTTGGGTCTTTTCCTAATTAAATAGTTCCTATACTATGCCATCTTTCCTATGTTTATGACCCCTATATAAGTCTTTTTACCCCCAAATTTCCCAATAGAAATCATTCTCTCCAAACTAATCCAAAAAGAAAAACTCTCAAATAATTCTCTCTCTAGAACTTGAAGAAGAAGAAGACGGATTCACCTAGGGTTTCAAGCTAAGGTCTAAATTCCTCCATTGAAGGCCAACATTTAGATTCAAGGTATGATAGTTTTCATCCATGGATTCCTTCCATCCATGGAGTTCCCAAATTCCTCTATTTCAAAAGGTAGAATTCCCCAATTGAGTTACCGTTTTCTTCAATTTCCATGGGTTCTTTTCATTATTGATTTAAGTGATGGAATTATGAATTGATGAAATACTATGGTTTTATGATGTTTTTCCCTAGGAACTCATGTAATCCCCATCTTTTCAAGTTATGAATCATATGATATGGGATTTTGAGTATGAAGGAAGAGTTTTATGAAATTAAGCATGTATTGCAAGTTTTACATAAATTTATGATGAAATTCATGTCTAACCCATGTTTTCTGAGTATTTATGATTGAAAGTGGGGTTTTAACCTCAAGAGGTAAATTATGGAATTATACATTTTCTTATAAAATCTATGTAAATGTTTTAAGGGTGCTTTGAGAGTAAAGTACCAATGATGATGATGGTTGTGTTGTTGAAAGTAAATTCTCATAAACACATTAGCATGATGTGAAAGGTTTTCTTACATAATAAGAATTCTTATGTTGAAAGGTTTTCTCACCTAAATGAATCAAAGAGTAAGAGCTATCCTAATGAAACTAGCTTGGATTGGTTATCCTAAGATACCTTTCCATGAATCATGAGATAACTCAAGACTTAATAAATATTCCGAGGGATTTATGCTTACCACCGAGAGGATATTGATATGAGATGGAAGCTCTCCCGTAGTAGAGGCCGGGTTTCTAGAAGCAATCTCTTAAGATGGAAGCTCTCCCGAGTAGAGGTTGGGTTTCTAGTAACAATCTCCTTATCCCTTAAACTATGTGCCCCCATAGGATGATTAGCTAGTGGATCCACTTAAGCTAGAAGTTCATGGTCCTTACTGTCACGCCTCAAATCCCATTAAGACGGACAGTCACCTGATGCCCTAAAGGCCCGAGAAAACCAATATGTAACATGTGCTTACTATGCATCTATGAAAATCTTGTGACAATTTCACATATGATGCAGCGATACGAACCAACATAAGTAAACCCAAAACTTATATACAATACTTGGCCGTTGAGGCCACAACTTGTTAAGATGCAACCAAACCATATACATAAAGTCTACAAAGCCTCTAAAATATAGAAAACCTTAGAGTAGGTCGGGACAGACCCCGCCTTACTCTTAACTACGATACAATACCAAAATGAATCTACTAAGGACTCAGTAAAGCTCCGAATCAATTTGGAGCTCACCAAAAGTAGCCGAGTGTCGTGTTCTCCTACTGAGGAGGTCTACTAGCTGAAGTACCTGTGCCTGCAGCATGAAATGCAACTTCCCCCACGAGGGACATCAGTACGAGAAAATGTACTGAATATGTAAGGCAATAACATATATAAATAAGAGTTCGAATAAAACCAAGTATCGTGCATAAATCAGAACAGAAGACCACATTTGTTAACTCTTGTGGAATCATGTATGTTACATTCTTGTCTTTACCTTTCTGTGTGTTATGATCTTTATAAGGCATGTGATACGAATGACCAGCTGATCAGTGGTAGAAGAGGATGACCCATGCTAGGCATTTTAACCCCTGGGAAGCGGTCCTCATAATTACACAAATTGGGATCGGCCCATGCTAGGCTTTCGCCCCTGAGCTGCCACCCTTCTATACCAATTGGGATCGACCCACGCTAGGCTTTCGCCCCTGAGCTGCCACCCTTAATTATACAGATTGCTTTACTTAGATTATTTAATCTTTGAGATTGTTGTTTTGGTGGTCATAATAATTTTTTATATTTGGGACTATGGACCAGTAGTAGAAGACATGAAAATAATACTTCAAGGCAGTAACAATGATATAAGGGGCTATGTAACATCAATGCATTACTTGTGAGCTTAACTGACACAATTGACTTCAACTGACTAAGAGGAGGATTCACCAAACTTGCTTTTACAAATACCATTTTTATACCAGCACATAGGAGGATAATTACACAAGTATAGAGTAGTGAACATATAATGAAATAATTCTATACACTAAGGAGAGGGGGAAGTATTGTCAGCTATTTGGAGATCGTACGCTGCCACTATGTTTCCTTTACTAGGAATAAAATTTAGGAAATTCACTTATTGATATTAATTGTAAGTACCATATTTCATGCCAAAGAATATTGAATCGAAATGCCTTACATACCTTATCCTCTGACCAATACAACTATCATGAGTTAGCCTCCCCTTTCAAGTTTTAATCTACAATATAAGTCATGATAAACTTAAATTAGTAGCTATCACACCGTGAGCCTCGTAAAACAGTAGCTAACTTTAACAGAAAATGAGCTCATACAGCCCTTAAAACAATGTGTATCACCACACCCTCCTTCTCTGCCCAATACATACATTATATATCCTTTTCCAAGAATACCCAAACTGCACCAACAACAATAAACATAAAACAACCTCAAATATTCTTTATCATACAACCAATTATTGAACTCACCATCCTCTTGAGTTCTTTATGACAGCACACCTACAATTCCTCACTCAAACTCATACATAAGGAGTAATAAAAATGAAGCAGTCACCTTACCTCAATTTCTGCAACTTCTCGTTATAATTTGGATCCCTCTAGAACTTCAACTTCCCTTCACACTTAAACCAAAGAAGAAGAGAAAAGTATCTTAATAATTAAGGAAAGTGAGCAGTAGCTTGTGGGAACTTCTGCCTTGTACTTATAATTAAGCATGAATAACATGTTTTCTAGTCTTCAATGGGAGAATTAAGCTAAATCCATAAGTGTTTCTCTTACCTTGTCTTGCAGAGATGAGGGTTTCTTCAAGAACCCTAGAAGAACTTTAAGGCTGTTGTTTTAATCCTTAAGAGAAAAGAGAGAGAGAGCTGGAGTGAATTGTGAATTTTGTGTGTTAAAATGAGTGAAAAGATTAGCTCATTTTGAGTTTATATGGAGCCTTCTTGGCCATAAAAAAATAATTCTCTAGAACCTCCCATTTTTGGTCCATTTTCAGCCACTAATTGGTCAAGTAGGTGATGCACCTGCTTATGTACATCAAGCAGCTCAAAAGGTCAACTAGGTGATGCACCTACTAGCTTTCACTTGGGCTTAAATATATATTGGGCCTTGGCAGATTTGGCTGCTAGGCTTTAATTTTATTCTCCTTTTATTTAACATAGTTTGGGCCTCAAGTGAGTCCATTAGCATAGGCCCAAATATGATCCATAAACCTTGGCCTTTTTAACTAGATCCATATAGCTCAAGTAGGTGCATCACCTACTTGGTCCTTTGGACTGGTCAATAAGTCAAAGTAGGTGATGCACCTACTTGTCACCTACTAGCTTAGTTTAGTTAAGCAAGCAGCTCACTTATTTTATTCCATTTTCTAAATATTAAACCCTTTTTGCTTTAACTTAACACTTAACTTTCAACTTTATGCTCAATTACCACCTTACTGTCTCGAGTTTAAACACTCCCGTTGGAGTTAACTTGCAATACACATGCTGAAACGTGCAAGGCATCACATCACCTTCTGAGCTAGTTTAAACCAACGCTAATCATATAAGAAACATGGTCCCTCACCTATACTATAAGGCTATGTCAAGTGTCATAAGAATAAAACAAGCATATGCATAATATGGGCTGTTACACTTACCTTGGCAACTAGGACAACTCTTTTTGGTGTGGGAGACACCGGGGGGATCATGTTATAGCTCACATGGTTTCAATGTAGGTTAAGTTTAATTCCCCACAACAAGATTAATAATGAACTAAGGTTACTTCAAGAAGTATCTCATATGAATTCAAAGGTTTTAAAGATAATTTTAACTTGCATTGACCATGATTTTATGACTTATGTTTTCTATATCTTTCATATCATGTTTTTGCTTGGTCAATTGCATGTCATGAAATGAAATGTCCCTTTTAGCATGTTTTAAATGTTTTATGCATGACTATCATACTTGATACATTGTTTTGTACTAACACATACTCTTTTCTATATTTTCCCCAAATGTAGGGTCCGACAGTCAGGGTCATCAGTTTTGTGGCTAGAGGTAGACTTGAGATTTCCCGAGCTTTGGTGAGTCCTCATGGTTCGAGGATAGACTTTCATTGTTTTAGTTTCTTTCTTCTATTTCACTTTTGGACATGATCTATGGGCTAGGCCCAATTTCATTCTATTGTATTAGATGGCTATGATGAGACAAGTGTTTTAGACTTCCGCTTTTCTTTTATAAAAATGTTTGGATTTGGACTATTGTTTTACTCTTATTGTTCTATTTATTATGTTATGAGAGCTAAGTAGCTTGTATGGAGTCCTTCGGAGTTCTATACGCCATGTTACATCTAAAGGGTACCCCTGGGTCGTGACACATAGTGAGAAACTAAGTTCTTTCTCATGCTCTAAATCTATGATTTCAATTAGTAAGATCAAAGCTAGGGGTTTTACCCAATGCCTATGATTTTCACATTCCTTTATTTTGAATATTGTTCATTGTTGACTCCATTATTGAATTTACTATATTATATCTTGATTATGATCCTTGAATTATTTAGGGTTCATGCTATTCTACCACACGTCCCCCTTTTTATTAACCAAAGTTATTTGAAAACCTGGTCATAGGATTTTATATACACTGTTTTCATGAAAGAAGTAAGATCAAGATTTTCAAAAAGTATTTGAAGAAAGTATTCTTGTTACAAACCTCTAAGTGCATCATTTCAAGAAAGAGTTCAAGAAAATATATTTTGCATTTAAGATGCATATTTTAGAAAGAATGTTTAGAATGTTTGTTAAAGAAAGCATACCTCAATTTTGAGAATGCATAGTCTTATGTTTTTCAAAAAAGTATAGTCAAGTTTTAAAGTAAAACTCAATTCAATCAGTTTAGTTTTAAAGAAGCATTATTGAGCATAGACCAGGAGTTTCGGATTATCAGTTTTTCCCATAAAGTGGAACCTTTACCCTAAAAGGGACATCATACAGTTATTGAGCATTAATGCATTATTTTGGGAGTAGTATTGAGCATCGAGTGAGTTAAGTGTTCAAATAATCCAATCCCCATAATTACGTCACCAGTGTAGGATAGGATCGTGTCATTGATTCGGGCGACTCCTCAAAAGCCCTTGGTAAGGACTTAGAGATTGAATCCATTAGTTCAGTTCGTCTTATACCCTGACAAAGTATAGGATGACTCTGGCAGCATGGGCAAGAAGTTGCATCATCATGATGCTCAAAGTGATGGTTGTTTGTTAGAAAAAAACTCCCCAAGAAAAGTATAGTTATATTATTTTCAGTATTTTTTATTATGCATATTTGTAGTCATAGAGTTTCATGTTAAATACACACACATGCATTACTATTCAGTTGACTTTATTTCAGAGTATCTTTAGAGTTATTAATTTAGCTCAATATATTCAGATTTAGTCGGTTGTTTCTTTCAGCTATTTTACATACCGTACATTCCATATACTGACATCATTCGACGTTGCATCTTTCAATGATGCAAATTCAGGTAATCAGAATCGACAACAGACGTATCAATAGAATCACTTTCATCTAGCTTTCGTGAGACCTTTTAGCTTTTGGACGACTCTAGTTTATCCTGAGTATAAATACTTATTAGATGTTGTTATTAGAATATTCAAGTAGCCTGGGGTCTTGTCCCGATAACCTATCTTTAGTATGTTACATCTTTATAGACAACTTAGTTGACTTTTATTATCAGTTGTTTTATCAATATCTTATTTAAGATTTATTACTTATAAGTGGTTAAAGTTATTTTCTACAACTGTTGCATGTCCTCATTTAAACAGCTTCAGCATAATTATTCAGTCTAAATTTTAGTAGTAAGTCAGGCCAAGAATTCACTTGAGACTAGAAATGGTTCTTAGTACCAGCCACGTCCAGGGTATAGGCTCGGCGCGTGAAATTATTAGTTCTAGTAAACAATTAAATTATGTAATATATAAGAATTCAAAAATAATTCCATGTAGAGAAGGTCACAGAACCAAGATATTTTTTTAAAGGGGCTCACTTGTTTGAGATGTATATTTATTTTCTTCGTTCAAAAAAAAGTACATTGCAAATGCATGTATATATCAAGTTATTATTTTTTTTTAAGTGGAAAGAAATAAGTGACACCTGAAATGTCCTAAATTTTCAAAAAGACACCTTAACTATGCGGGGGTCCTATTACCCGACTAAAAAAATTTCAAGTGATATTATTACATCATTTTTCGGCCAATTTTAGCTTTCAAAATGCAAGTGTTATCACGCACCATTCATTACGTGATACATGTTGATTTAATTTAGAATATATATTTTTTTCATTTTAAGTTTTTCTTTATCCATTTTTTCTCTCTCTTACTTTTTGACTTTTTTTATTTTTATTACTTTTATTTTAATTTCATCTTACATTTCAGTTCACCGTCCATCTCACCCCCACTTTCAAGCTGACATCCTTCCTCCATTTGCTTTATTTATTTCTTTCTTGTTTACCTCTCACTCTAATCCTTCCCCCACCAACGTCAAGCTACGTCCCTCCCCACTTTCTTTTTTTTTCCTTTTTTTCTTCAATCAAATTTCATTCTTTCAGTGATTTTTTTCTTTAAAAAGTTATATTATTTTCTAAACTTTGTTGAGTTAGTGATAATAAAACTAATTTATTTTTCTAAGAAAATTCAAAAAATTTTGAAGTATCATCAATTCATTTATCTTCTTTTCATGTAACTTCAAAATTAGAAATCATAATTTTGAAAGAATCAATAAATTTCCAAGAAATTGAACGAGCTTGATTGAAATCCGGATAAAAAAGTTAAATGATACCTTTCAATCATCTTGACATCTAATGGGTTTATCAAATTGTTCGAAATGTAAAAAAAATTAGATAAAAGTTTAAAATTGACGAGACATAAACTACTAATAGTAAAAAAAAAAAAAAGGGCAGAATTGTGGTAAAAATGGTGATATTGAAAGTGAGGAGTTTTAATGGAGATGACAATAAATTTTGGAAGTAGAAATAAAAAATAAGGAGGAGAAAAAACAAAAAAAAGTTTAAATAATTTTAAAAAATAAGAAATTATATTTTATAACAAAATACCTATAAAAATAAAGTTATATTCATTATCTTAGGTTACTCACATTCTTTTAAGAGAATGCAAATACTCTCTATGCCAGGTGGATAAAAAATGATGTAATAATATCAACTCAAGATTGTTTAGGGGATAATAGGACGTCCGAATAGTTAAGGCGTCTTCTTGAAAATTCGGGAAAACTTGAGGTGTCACTTTATTTCTTTTCTTTTTTTTAAATGAAAATACATATATTTTTACATCACTGTGAAAAATTAGTGCATCTTCAATGTTTTACTGTTTTACTTCTGCGCTATTTAGTTTACTTAGTCAAATAAATCAGTACCTATTTCGTAGGAAGTTTATCTTGATAGGAGTCTTAGTAATTTATTAGAGTCATTTTAGTAGTTGAATTTAGTGGCATATCATATACAGCTGCTGCGTATCTACTGTAAAAATAAAGAGCCTTCAGTTCAAGAAAATAAAGTTCTTCATTGTTCCATTTCTTATTCAACCGTTCCACTTGTTCTTTCTTTTCTCTGCGTGTGCTTTTGTTTTATGGTATCAAGAGCCAGGTTATTGGCTTGAAAGTTCTTTCCTTCTTTTTGTCTATCAAGTTTGTTAATTCTTGTAGGAGGAGATTGAAAGTTGCAGAGAAAAAAAATTGTGCAGTATGAAGTCAGCAAATGGGGGAAATAGTTCAAACACACAGTTTGGTGTCGAGAAGCTTCTAGGGACAAACTACAAGTACAAGATAATGTGTATCGAGTCTTGCCTTCAAAGTGAAGACTTGTGGGATCTTATTACTGGTGCTGAAGCCGAAATTCCAGAAAATACTCTGGAAAATTCAGAACCACGGAGAAAAATGGAAGTTCAAATGTGGTAAATCATTTTTTTCTTTTGAGAACTTAAATTGGAAAAGAGCCCAACGATCATGTACGTGATATCAGTTCACCAAAAGAAGTCTGGGAGATACTTGAGCGATTGTTTACTAAAAAGAACACTGCTAGGCTACAACTGCTGGAAAATGAATTGGCAATGCTAACACAGGGAGGCATGTCTATTTTTGAATATTTCTTACGAGTTAAAGCTATTTGTGCTGAAATTTCAGAATTAGATCCCGATGAGAAAATTGGTTAAGCAAGATTGCGACAATTTCTTATTCGAGGATTGAAGAAGGAGTATTATTCGTTAATCACCTCCATCCAGGGCAGGACAAAGTAACCTTTAATTGAAGAATTTAAAATTTTGCTTTCCAACCAAGAGGCATTGGCAAAGCAAATGGCAAGAAGCCTTGAACCAGATGCAACTCTCTTTTCAAGGGATAAGAATAAAAAGAAAAACACATCATTTGAAAGCAGGAACACTGAAAAATAATCAAATTGTGAAAAAGCTATTGGTGGCAACTTTGTTAATAGGAAATGTTATAGATGTGGTAAAATTGGACATATCAAGAAACACTGTAGAGTGAAGATCTCAAAAGCAAATATTGCAAGTGAAAAATATGGAAATGAGAAACTCAAATGGGTTAAGCCTCGATATAGTCTGAGTTAAGCCCTCCCACAAATCTACGTACCCTGTCATGCATCATATCAACAAATGCTAGTGCATATCTAGCCAATGAATCAAATCTCAGCCCGTACTCTCGGACACTCATGCCACCTTATCAGAGGTTTAGAAACTGGTCCACCCGGCCATCCCTAATCTCTCGAGGCAAATAGTGATCTATGAAAGCTTCTGTAAAGCTATCCCTAGTGGGTAGAGATGTATCTTCTCCCCTAGATCTCTCCCAATTTTCATACCACAATACTGCAACATCACGCAATCGAAATGCTACTAACTCAACTGACTCAGTCGCTGAGGCATGCATAACTCTGAAGATCCTATGAAGCTGATCAACAAAGTGCTGAGAGTCTTCTCTGCGATCTCTCTCTGTAAACTGTGGAGGATTCAAGGCAAGAAATTCACGAACTCTCGAACTTCCGGGCCCTTCAGAAGGTCCGGCAATATCTGGCTCAACTGGTTGGCACTGTGCAGCTACTAACTATGCTAACATATATACTGCACTCTTGAAATCCTGATCAGATGGAATATGAGGAACTAGAGGTGGTACTGCTGGTGGAGCCGGAAGTCCTGTAGCCCTCGGAGGCTCCTGAAGATGTGGAGAAGCTATAGGGGGATGAGAAGATGTCTCCCCATGGGTCTCACAATGGGCCACCTCCACCTGTGGTATTTTGTCGGTACCCTCGCTTGCAGTTGTATCTAGCCCATGGCTAGTTGTGGTCTGTCTAGTGTCAGTCATCTCTATCTGCATACAAGTATCAATTATAAGCCACAAACCTCAACCCTTAAGACACCGCTCTATAGCACGAGGTGAGCAAAAGAAGGATAGTCATTCTAACATGCCCGGTAGCTTCTTGCTTATCGAATGTGGTGCACAACACATTTATAAACAAGACTCTACTAGACATGGCTTGCAGACTCCCTAGGATACGACGTTGCTCTGATACCAAGTTTGTCACCCCCCAAACTCAAGGGGCGCAACTGGCTCGTAATGCCAAAACTCAGGCCCGAGCCGACCCTGTTGAACCATTTTCTACTAGCGCATGGCAGCCACACGCAATCAAGAAATCAAACAAGTATATCTCGGCTTAAAACTAAGTCATCGGCCGGCAAGCCCCCTGTCAACTGATCTATAAAAGAAACAGCTACTCCCAAGAGATCATATAAATAAATAGCCAACTAGCACAGAAGTCCTGATTGGGCCGTCGAGGCCACCATGATATCTATACCAAAACTAAAAGCAGGTATATCTCAATACAATACATCAAACAGCTCACAAGCTTCCGCAAACAAACAACATAGGCCAGCATGGCCATAACGTAGCTATAAACCCCACACACTAGTCTGCA